>BGPT01002258.1:14451-66909 GCA_003297045.1 Symbiodinium sp. clade C Y103 | reverse complement strand
ATCAAGTGAATTGCTAATCAAGTGAATTGCTAATCAAGTGAATTGCTAATCAAGTGAATTGCTAATCAAGTGAGTTGCTAATCAAGTGAATTGCTAATCCCAATTCTATTTGTCCGTAACTCGGAAGATTGCTTCCCAACTTCCTTTGATTATATATATTTTTTATTATATTATATTATATTATGTATTATGTATTATGTATTATTTGTTTTGTATTATGTATTATTGTATTAAGTTATGTATTATTGTATCATGTTTTGTTGTGCTATATTGCAATATAGTAAAATATCATATTGTATAATATAATTTGATATAATGTAATATCATATCATATTATATATATATACCCTTTACCTCGCGGGGCCATGCTCGGAAGGGTTTTCATCCCAGGGCCATTCTGAGGAAGACTTAATCCCAGGGCCATTCTGAGGAAGGTCTTTCATGTAATAGGTATTTGGTGGTAACCCCATGTGAACATCATCAAAATCCAGCATCCATCCCAGAACCTTTTTTTTCCCACCCTCATTGCACGTCCATTGTAGAATCAGCCGTTCGTGTATTGATGAAGCCTTGGATCAAGCACGGATCAGATCAAAAAACACAAATTGTTGGGTCATCGAACTCAAACAAGCTGGAACCTTGACAAGATTGATTAAACGTATATAATGACCAGAAGAGTACAGTAACCCCATGAAGAAACTGGGAAGAATCACCTGCTCCACTTGGGTCTTGTGGCACATACCCGCCAGATCAGAAACTCTTCCAACGAAATCTTCACTTCGAAATCCATGGTACGTTCTGGGGTTTTCTCCTTAGATACAAATGTTGAACAAAGATAGGTATTTGGGATGACAATCTTTCCTGAGCATGGCCTATATCAGTAACCCCAGCTGGATTGTTTTTTGTTTCAATTATCAGCTTAGCCTCAACTTTACGTGCAAGATCAAAACAATATCCTGAGGATCAAATCACATCTTGACAATGGTCGTTTGATGCCAAAATATTAGGATAATGTGATTGGAGCCACCCATCTTTCTATGTTATGATGTGATAGGATCCACAGGGCTAATGAAAATCAAGAATCTTTCCAGCTCCTCACTCACCAGGATCTCTTGAAACCCCTCACTGTGATTTTGATCAAATCCAAAGAAATCAAACTTCAATGAACTCCTTTTCCCAACAGGGGACTCAAAAGAATTTCATTTAAGGGGCAAGGTGCATGCCATTTGGGTTTGCTCGGCCAGGGCACCTGCCCAGCTTCAGCAGCCAATGTCGCAAGAGCACAGTAGGCCACCATGCAAGCATCCTGAGAAGTAGCAACATTTGTAATGGCAAAACCAATCCACAATCTAATATCATCCCAGGCATAGCATCCAAATCAACAACCTGCAGCTTTAATCCAAGTGTCAGTGTGTTCCCGACAGTTGCCACATGTGAATCAGTCAAGTACTGACCAGCACGCTCATGGGAATCAAACCATTTGGCCAAATGATACCTGGGTAGCATGATTATCGAGGGAAAAAAGAGGTTGAATTTGGATTTGCATTAACCTATAATAAAGCAGCTATTAATGAAGTGCACAGCCAGTGACGTACACCTAGTCATGAGGCACATTGTCTCATCCTCCTCAGTGACCATGTGCACCAACTCATCTGCCAGCCATGGGCACACCACTCTGGCCTAGGCTGGCAACAGAAAACCTTGAAAATTTATAAATAATGGACAAACCATGTTGGCACAGTCTTTGTTCCACTCTATAGGCTAAAGGTGTTTCAACTTCGAAACTTCCGCCCCTGTCTTGCCTGGGAACTGCTTGTAAATTGTGCAATGTCTTGTGGTGTTTGGCCAATACAGGCTTTGAAGAAGGAAACCAAGTAGAATTCCAACCAAACACAGCCACACAATAGCATGGATATATTATTCAAATATATATATATATATATATGTGTGTGATATGTACATTGACTTGGAGGCATGCAATGTTGACCCATAGCACTATCCCTTCACCACTAACTTGTCAGCCCAACCAATGCCGAGCTTCGTTGTGCGCCTTCGCTTGAAGCTCCGGATATGGATGCTGCACTGATCGCAGGCGCTTGCATGTGAAGCGTGGTTGACTGTGCCTTTGAGGCAGGACATGACAAAGGGGAAGGTGGAGTCACTACCCCAACAAATACGGGTCAAGCCAAACAATCAAGTTTCAACAAGGCAACATTATTATGGCAAATTCTAGGGTGCTGAATTTTGTTTTCCCTTGTCCGCTTTCTGAAGAGGAGATAGGCATTTGCCAGTCGAGCATTCACATTGTCAATTTCCCGGGGTGCCCAAACGTCAGAATCATCGGCTAAAGTCCGCAATACACTTCCGGTAACCCAAAGGCAGATGCCCAGATTGATGCAATGCATTGAGCACCATTTCACCATTTGTGGACAAAAATGTGGAAGTTCGCATAGTGGGCCTTGGATTCTGGTCCATAGATTGCGCAACACATGTCATGTTTGTTTGGGAATGACATATTGAGTTGAACATTCAATTGAAAATAAAGAGCAAATTGATTTAGTCTTAATACAGGAACTTTTCGGTCCTGATTTGGTACACTCATCCAGGAAGGTAGCATTGTCATGCCGGAAGTCTCGCATCATGTCCTTCTTGTGCCTTCTGCATTGATGACACACTAGGTTACATTGAAACCCCACGGATAGATTCAACCATTCCTCAGATTCTGTCATCACCAACAAAAAACAAAATTATCCACTATTGAAATTAATATGTGACAATTACAGCCAATCTGGGTTTAAAACAAAAACATTGATTATATATATATATATATAAATATAGATTTGAAAGTATCCTTTTGAAATTTCCAGTCGCCCCGAATCTGTGTCACAATCGCATAGATAGTAGATTCCAGGAAGCCAGGTCTGTGCACCTTAACCCCTTCCAGCAGTTGTTGAATAGATTCAGCCACCTCGGGTGCACGCTCGAATGAAGGAAATTGGTCATGGAGCCCTTCATCATGTCGAATTCTCATTGGATATCCGGACTCTTGGACATTTAATGCTGGCAGGGCACTGGCTTCAGAAAGGCATAGAGTGTCGAAAACCCAGCACTCAATACCTAAGTGGTGAGATATGGTCAAATAACTTGGATCCTGATTGGATATGACCATGGCATCCCTGGTGGGGTCATTGGTGCAACATTTGGCGAGTTGGAAGGATTTGAAGTGGATCTTGCTGGCGGGAGAAGCTACCAATCTTGCCTACGAATCACTTGGCGGAGAAATTCTTCAACGAGCTTCTCCATTGGCACATAAGTGCATGATGGTCAGCCCATGACGCCAGACCCTTGGGCGTATCCAGCCAGGCAAAAGATGCCTGTGCCGGCGGGTCAACAATTGGATTCAGCCAACATGGGTCGGCATGGCTGTGGCAACCAGATCCTGATTTCAGATCAATGAGATGGAGAAGCATGCTATCCACTTGCATAATTTTGACGGATATACCCAACCAGACAAGTAATATTTCGACAGACCAGCCACAAAACCAAAAACCAAGATACTTCCCGAATACAGAATAGAGGCCAAGTTGTTGGCCAGCCACAACCACAATGAGCTTCTCATGGCTCTGGCTGTATTGCACATCATCACCCCAAAGATAGATGGGATGCATATCGACACCCTTTAGGGGATCCCAAGGAGCTTTGCCGTTGAAGTGCTCCCAGTATTCAGATAGTCTACCAGGATTGACATCTTCATGTTGGGGCCAGAAGGTTTTGCACACCAACCAAGGGAACAGTACATGTGGTAAGCACACAGGAAATTTCCTGATCAGGGGATAAAAACAATAGCCTAGATTGACATAAAGTGGTTTTATCAAAACATACTACAGCAAGTTTTTAATCCACCTTGCCTGGGCTCCAAGCCATGTTGCCCACTTTCTCGAAGAACCGGGACATCTATCAAATGGACAGGAACCTCATGGCAGACCCCCGAAGAAAATCATGGGAAAATAAAAAACATAATAGGGGATTAACAATTTTCCATATTATGCATGGGGATACTAATAGGATATCATATACACCTGGGGTCCAGTTCCCATGATCCATATATATATATATATAGATATAGATATATATATATATTGATTCATGAACAGTAACAATCGATATGTTGTTGACCCAAATTCTTCACCCCAGATAGTTGGTTTAATCCTTTACAAAAAATAACAGCTTAATTAAAGCCAAATCACATCATCCGATAGCATCCTTTTGAACTGGCGATTCATATCCCTTGAGATGTTACCTGTCCTTTTACCACAGGTTCCTGCTCGCCTCGCATCGGCACAAGGACCCTGCAGCTCATGGCCCTGGAAGGCAAACTCCCGAGATACCACTTCGAGGCACTTTTGTGCTCCTCGAAACGATTTGTCCTTGGTGTGGAATGATGGATGGTAGATATAGTTGGGATTAAAAATCCAATCATATTCATGCATGCAAATCTCCAGCCAGCTATTTGGCTAGTATTATCGTCACTCACAATCATCAGAAATCAAAATGGTAACATAGGTAGCTCTAGATCAAGATTGAACATAAGGGAATTTCATATATTGGGGTGACATTGCATGCATCATACATATAATTATTTATATATATATATATATTGCATCAATGCAATTTAGACCCCTGATAAGCCCATATGGATGGTCACCACAAGAAATCAAAATGGTAGTTACCTCGGCTCATGATCTTGGTGAGATAATTATAGAACAACGGGACATTATAGTTATTATAACAGATCTTGTGGGTGTAATTTGATCTGCTGCATTGGGGATGCATCATGATATCAGTTTGATTTTTAACCCATTGCTCACCTAAAGTTAGTGCGCGATGCAACCTTGCACATTTGAACTTTGTCACTGTGGTTGATCCTGACTACGCTGCATATACGCTTGCATCAAACCTGACCTTAGCGCGAGGGCCTTTGTGGCTGCTAGTCGCATGGGTGTCCTGATGTCGCCCCGAACTAGTGAGGGCCAAGTTCATGTGCAACTTCCTCGGGCTAGAGGATGTGCTTCAGCAATGTCAACAGCAGTGTGCCCGTTTCCTCACCGTGAAGACAAATTTGGCATGGTGAAGATATTTTTCATTTACAGATGGTGCAGACACAGTGGCCTACATCACTTCCATTGTGTTTCTTCCCTTCCACCAATACCTCCAATTATTGTCTAAATCCCACATCCAAAAAAAATGCAACCACGGGACACCAAATCCAACCTGCTTCATCAGATAGCTATACAGTGGTGAAGTCTTGGATGGGGCCGATGATGAACTTGAAGAAGATCTCTGAGCACCTGCGTTGGGGAGGGAAATATATCCCATCTTTTGATCTATATCGGGATAAGCTCAGCCACCCAGAACGGGCACATTGGGACAAGGTCAAACATCTGATCAGATCATCATCAATAGTTGTTATCTTCACAATTGATGGGGTGTTGAGAGAATTGTGATCACATGATTATTAGACAAATTGATCACATTCTACAAAAACTCAATGACAACTGGGTCCAAAACCCTTTGACATGGAATGTCCAATGTACGATTTAAACACACTTGATTGACTAGCTTCCTGTGAAGGTGATTGAGATATTGGAATGTTCGAATCCAAGGGTGCACATTGGATGATCCAGATAGTCCCATCCCAATCCGTGATTTTTTTCCACCAAAGATCGATCGACTTTGTTGCTAGCTAGCGAGATTGACGGCTAGATGTTGTCACCTAGCACAAGGCCCTTTGAAACTCATGATCAAGAGCTGCGGTTAACTGCACCTTCAGGCCCCGGACAACGCACCCCAGGCAACAACTCAATGATTGCAATTTCAAAATCACCTGGGATTATAAAATTTCAAAATCATTTGGGATAAGCTTCAATTCGATTTATTATAAATTAGATCTGGTTCTGCACAACCTGCAATGCCTCTATGGGCTTAGGTGCACCGCATGCCCCACCCAGATCATGACCAAAATTCACTGTCCACAGCAGTGCCGCATTTGGTCATCAGGCCCTCGACTCGGCCTTGGGCTTCGGCGGTTCCTTGGATTTCAACACTGGGCAGCTCTGATGTGGGGGTGTCTAGACATGCCTGTGGGCCTTTCTGATTTAGGATCCCCTGGCCGAATCAGTTTAGAATTCCCATTGATCTCCTCCTCAGTCTCCTTTCTCATGTAAAGGGTCTCCAGCTCCGCCTTGGTATCTTGGAACTCTTTCTCACAGGACGCTTTTAATTACCTAGGGGCCTATTTGTCAACCTTTTTCATCCCTTATGTTGAAACTCAGTTTTGTCAAACCCAACCTCTTTCAGTTGATCCCGTCATGAAATCGGGCAATTCCACAGGCTTCTTGACAAGAGGGGATCGCTTCAGTTTGGCCAGTGCATCTTCTACCAGTTGATGTGAAGGATCCTTTCCTGGAGTACCGTTCGGTTCCGATCTAGCTTTCTTCGATGACTGGGCTACCTGACATGGGCTGTTGAAGACACTAGTTCCCTATATCTGTAGTGGGCTTCACACTGTTGCACACAACCCAACCCAAGATCATACATATACCCCAGCATTAACTTCTGATACAATTTTATATACATGGAAACCAATTTTATGTCAATAACGTGTTTGGGATTTGATCAAGATCTGATCCCACAAAAAGATTGCAATGATATCCACATTAAAAAACATATGGCCAATAAAGTAATTGTCACAGTCACAGGTGTCGTGATTTCCCGAATTGCAATCCCAGGCAAACACATTTGGTCCCATGGCCATAGCCTCAACAGCGGAATCCAGCTCATCCCGAAAATCCAGAACTTTCTTCACGGATGGCCAAGCTTTTCCTCCGGGCTCTCCAGGAGTTTCACCTCTGTCGCCCTCACCTTGGAAGCCGGGGACTTTCCAGATTTTGGAATATGGGTTAGCGTGTGGATGGGAGGTTTATGTTTGGACCAAAAATAGATATTTATTGAAATATTATTATTAAAAAACATTTGGTTATATATTTCTATAAATATACATATATCACTCCCGATCCATGGACCACAAAATTCATGCAGCCAAGTTACTTTCTCAAGATCGTGTTTCATCTTTGGGGTGACCAGCATAGCCTGCCGGCTGGAGCTCCCATGAGGAGTGCCAACAACTTTCATGTTACTCACCTGATTGAGTAGCCCCACCAAGTCAATATCAAAATTCTTTTGACACTTCTCATGTCAAAGCAGGCCATCATTTCAGGGTATCAGGAAAATCTAACCTGGCCTCCGGTTGGGCATCACCTGAATATGCATCTTGAACTTCTTCGGCAGGTTCAATTTGAGACTGAGAGTGAGATGCCTGCAGGGCTAAGAGTAAGTCCATAGTACCAAATTGCTAACTGCTAAAGATCAGTAGGATGTACAACTGAAAATACACATCATTCAAATTTGTTTGCCTATATCACAGAAAAATAGTTAAGAGAAATAACATGTTTGTTCAACTACCATGCCTGAAAAGAAAGTGACGGGAGCTCTTGGATCGCTTCTTCAAGGGTAGCCCGTTCTTCCCATGCATTCTGATGATGATGGTCTTTAAGCACTGGATTTGCTTTTCCCTGCCACAGGGTCACCAACAAAACCCTTAAATTAAATATTCATCATATTTGAATTTGCTTATCCCTGCCACAGGGGTCACCAACAAAAAACACAAACATATTGATATATGTTGCAAATGTAAAATAAAGTAAAATGAACAAGTTCTCACGCCTTCAGTACGTGCTTTTCTGAGTCAGATGCATCAGATAGGACCCCATGCATTTCAATCGGGTTGCTTCCTGCGAAGCCCGTGTGCCAGCTTTTAGTTTTTGAACACATCTATTGCATTCTATTGCTATATCAATTCATAGCTAAGGCTTCCACTGCAGGATCATTGCAGGATGACCCCATTTGGAAAGCCTCCATAAATAATTGCGCCTTCCAGAACGCATGAAGCCCAGCATCTCTGATCAAGCCCCGGAAACCTTTCTGCCCATACACATGACTGTGGAGATTGTAAGTCACCGAGATCAGGATCATGCACGCCTGCACATCAGAGCGGACACATGGGTGAGGGAACTCAATGGTGAAAAGCTGGTTGGCTGGAGGGGCTAACATCAAAGATGGTATTAAAAGTTTTTCCATGTTTTTCCAAAGGATTGTATGTAGCCATAAAATTCAGAAAAAAACATCTTTCATCACCCCATAGACACATTAACCACTTGCCTGGTGGTGAATCAGATCTGGGACAGGGCCTGTCCCTCCAACCAGAAGTAGATAATCGCGAAGCACCTCATAGTTGGCCCAGATGTCCTCCTGCTTCACAGTCTGAACATCTCGATCTGCCCATTGTACAATGGGCCGTGCCTGAGCATTTGGAAGTAGTGGCACACCCAATGAAGCTAATTGACAAGGACATTAAGGACATATAGATTTACTGGGTTAAATGGTAATTATTATATTAAAGTAATCCTATGGTCTAGTGGTCTAGGTGATCCACAAAAATAGAAAAGTTTTATTGCACATCAGGAGACATCACTGACCATAATGCTTTCCATGATCTTCTCCGCATATGGGCGAGTGCAGTCAAACAGTTTCTGCCCCATATCCTTGGATCAGAAATTTGGATATACATCATCACAGTCACCCTGCAACACCAGAAAATAGAGAAATAGAGCTGCAACCCCATGCACCAGTAGTTGATAACATGTATGAATGATCAGGGATAAGCCAACTTCAAATAATTTTCCAGAAATGCCAAGAAAGTAATAAGCCGCAAAATTTCTCATATATATATATATATATATATATCTATATGCAGTCAAAGATCAGACACCTTCATCTTCATGGGGTGGGTCAAGGTGCGAACCCCATTTCTCACCTGCACCTTCACAAACCTTTGCCCCGCATCTCGAGCATCCTGGGCCAGCTCAGCAGCATCCAGGCGCAGTCGAGGGCAGCCAAACCTTCTGTGTCAAAAAAAGGAAAGGGCCGAGCAATGTTGCTGATGGCCTTGCATTGGAGATCGAAACGAATTTCCTGGTTGTTTTAAATTCAAACACTTCTTAATTAAAGTAACCCGCAGGAAATTGATTGGATCTCTATGCATGGTCATCATTGGACTTACAAGGTGATGCCAAATAGTGAGCCAACTTGGTATGGATTTGTTGCACAAACACATATATGTAGTGAAGAGGACACTGCATCCCAAAAGTCCTCAATTGATGCACCGGTCCCAATACGAATGCTAATGCCGTCACCCAAGTCTTCCAATCCCATGAAACTGTTAGTAAAATGATTTTGGCAAATCCCATTGTGATAATGGTCTTGGCAGCAGCCACCCAACCACAAAGCATAGCATGGAGGGAACGCACCTCGAAGTGCAGCTTGCCGTAGTAGCCCCATTCCATAGTCAGGACAATGGCATTGGCGAAGGGGAATATGGCTAGTTATACAATCAATTATCATGATTTCGATATTATATATGATGTATATGACAAATTGAACATGTATATATATATATATATTTATATTTATATTTATATGTTTGTACATGCGATGGATGAGAACTAATATAAGTTTAATGCGGGTCAAAGAAAATTGACTTAATTTCATGATTTTTTGGGGCCCATGATGCTTCTGAAGGTTTGATTCCCATGATCAAGAGTTGAAGATGATAGATGTTCATGATTGTAAGTTACATTACTTCTTCAGATTGACTGCTGTTAATGTTGAACACCACATGTTTGGGCCCAGAGCTTTCCCAGGACGGCCTTGGACCCCCCCAATCCCCAGGGCCATTCTGAGTAGCTTTTATCGCCAAGACCATTCTCACAATGGGATTTGCCAAGACCATTCTCACAGTGGGTTTGGAGGACTAGGGATAATGTAAAATATGTAATAATATTATATATTTTTAACATTTAGTATTATATATTGAGTATTTTTTAATCATACATACTATTTAATGTAAATATCATATACTATATATTATATAATACTAATCATATTATTTATAAATTATAGATCTTTTGAATAACATAACATGATAAAGTAAAATGCAGTATAATATATCGGAATACAAACATATTGGAATATATAGGAATACCTACTCACTGAATAACTCGTATGAATAGGGATACCCATGAACCAACCATTGTGAAACCCCATACATGACCAACTCGAATATGAAGATCATCTTCGAAAGCGACGCAACATGTCTTCACGTGGGTGGTTTTGGGCAGCTGGTAGACAACTCTTCTATCACGTTTACGAATCCATGTTGGATGGTTGCATTCATGTGATGTTGCATGCTAGTGTATGCAATATGTAAACATTTTTAAATATATATGTATATATATATATATATAATTATATATATAAGTATATATAGATTATATATTATCCATACATATTGTGTGTTCTATACCCATGGACTGCTTGTATCGCATTTATAGTTCAGAAATATGTTCTGGTTCTTCCAAAGATTGTCTCTTTCCACCCCTGTGATGAGGATTCCCACTGATGTTTCTTAGGGGCTACCCTCCGGTAGTCAAACATGGCTGGGAAATTCCTGGAACTAAACAGAGGCTTCAACTAGGTTATAGCTGGGAAAATCATCGAACTGTAGCTGCGGGGTTTTCTAGCCTGTTCTATGTTTTGATGACACTTGAGCGTATTGACCATGGTATATTCCATTAATATTCCATGCATATTCTATTCATGTCCGCACTATACCACCATTTTTTGAATTTGCATAACCCAGTACATTCAAATTTAGCAACTCCCAAACCGATACACAAATAAAAATCAATTCCAAAATAAAACAGTGAATTACTTGCCATTTTTTTGCTAGTTGCAAAAAATCCATTAAAATCCAATCCAATTAAATAAATATGAGAACGGTCTAAGGAGATGACGGCCTGCTCCCTGGTTTTGCCCGAGAATCCCTTGGCCGAATACGTCGAGTTGCCCGCCAACCTTACAAACCGCCTGCGACTTTGCCAGAAATGGTTGGTTGATTTGGTTGGTGTTCCGCGAAAAATGATCTGCTCATTGGTGGTTGGTTGATTTCCGGTTCCTTGATTGGTGGCGTTTGATATGTTCGTTGATCGTACTTTGGTTATTTTTGGTTGTCCTTTGATTGATTGTTGTTGGTTGGTTGTTGGGTGGTGGTTGATTAGTTGCTTGTTGGTTTGGTGTTTGTTAGCTGTTGATGATTGAAAACTCTAGAGATGACCATGTTGCAAGCTGCAGCTGCAAACATCTTCTCGTCAGTTGAACCAGTTGAACCTCCAGCCATCCAAGGTTAATCCTCCATCCTTGGTTGATGAATCTGAGAGTCAACCCTTTTTTCATCTTTTTTCCAGGGCTAAATCCAGACGAAATCCAATTTTATATTTGATGAAATCCCTACTTTCGGTTGGTTGCTTAAATCTCCCATCTTCGTTCCGCCACAATGAACTCAGTGAACCCTGCATTTTTGTTCACCCCCCCAGTTCGGTGACCTCCCAAGAGTATAGACGGGCTCAGATTCCCCCGAAAGTTAGTGGTTGTTGGTGATTAATAAGCTCTTAAGAAATGTTTTTAAGTGGTTCTAGCTGTGTTTATGCGGCTTATAAAACCTAGCTTCTGGGTTATTACCCTGTTAACAACCATTAATAACCATTGATCAACCCTTTTCCTAGGGTTATCAGCTTGGTTGGTCATGTCTCCAGGTGGTACTCAAACCTGATCTGTGGCGTGATCCGCGGCTGCTTGGAACAGCTGCAGCTGCGCGTGGAGTGTCGCTTTGAGAAGGATGCCCTCAATGGTGTCCTGTCGGAAGTGGAGGGGCCAAGGGGTTGGGGTGAACTGTTTGGATTTTCTGCGTGGATTTCTAGCGGGCTTTGTAGCGGAGATATGTGGAGATAATGCTGGGGAGAATGGGGATGAACGATGGCATGGTAATGGGTCAATGCCGCATGCCTAGGATTTCCAATGTTCTGGGGGATGAACATACATTAAATCCCATCTCTTTTCGGGCAAAGGCTCCCAGGGTTCCCCCGGGCATATGACGAGTCCATGAGGATGGCTCATCCGCCCATCGTCCCCCAGCTTGTTTTTGGGTAGGTTATAATTGATGGTGTTTTATGCAACCGAATTTGGTAAGTATAATTACCTATAGAACATTATAGAACTAATATGAACTAATTATATAAATTATATATTGATATAGTCAGTCATAGATATATGTATATTTGATAGGTACTGTTGGTTAGTTATATTATGTTATATTCCTACTATATCCCCATGACTTCCCCATGATGGTTGCTTTAATCCTCATGTGTTGGGCTTAATATCATTGTACATTTTCAGGCTGGGTTCTCCCTACAAGTTTGGGCCCCTCAGTTATAAGTTGGTTTATAAGCCCATGAACGTATCCTCGTAATCAACCCAAACGTTAAGCAAGTTATAGGTGAACTTAGCTATCATAAATCAGCTCCAAATCCCATCAAATCCCATGTAGTTTCTTGGGAGCCTAACCAAAGGTATTTGTCATGGTGAATCTTCGGCAGCCCGGTGAGAAATTTCCTGTCTCCAGGTGATGAACACACGCTGATTCGCTTAGAGCTGAAAGAAGTGCTGCACGAGGAGTACGATGATGAGTGAGGAGTGAAGCTGGCTCATGCAACGAAACGAATGTTTTCATGTCTGTGAAAATATCACCATAAAACGGTAAGTTGGCGGATGTTCAACAAGAATGGTGATGTCATGGCTCTTTCTCCAACAAAAATGGTGATTTAATGGGTGTTTGACCAACCACAAATGAGCTATTGGCATTTAGACTGCCCTAAAGAAAATCAAGGGAAAAGGAGATTTAACCATCAACAAATGGGGACTTAATGGGAATTCATAGGAATACAATTCCATCAACAATACTGGATCATACTGCATCCATGGAACTAGGAAAATCTGAAATATTCTTTAGGCTATTCTGCAAATATGAGAAAACAACGAATTAATCCCAGGTTTGGGGGTTGAAACATGGGTCTGGTGAAGCGTCGTTGGGCCTCAGGACCTGCCTGGCTTGCAATCCGTTGCCCAAAAAGATGGCCGTGTTCAAATGGGTGGAATGGGGGGAGCCAAGGGACTGATCAAAAATATTGGATGGCTCAGTAATCCCTACCCCTGGTTTCATGTTGGATCTATATATTCATTTTTGGGGGTCCATCTCGGTGATATCTTATATTAGGGGTATAGGATTATTGGAAAAATATGCAGAATCCATTCTCTGGGGTTCACAAAGTTTCAAAGGGTACAGTACCCCTTTGTTGAGCCATGTCCGAATATCTTTGAGTATGAGCCGAACACACCAGGTTGCAGCTACTTTCTGAGAAGACGTATGCCAGAGTGCGTAAATCTCCCTGTCTTCATTTCGATGAACGATCTTGAGAAGCACCAAACATGACACCATTTGGGTCATGGCTTGTCAGCAACAAGTGGGTAGCCGCGGCTGGTGATGTTCGCAAAAAGGTGGGGATCTTCACAGCATGTTGGCATGTTGGTATCCAAGAGTTGATATCCAGTTGGTTCCTCCACCCTCTGGTGTCATCAAACATGGCGATCTGGACAATTCCCCATTTAGTTCGATGGTTTCGGCAGCTATCAACCTCCATTTAGTTGGGATTTTCACGCCAGCCTATGTTTCAATATTTTCCCATATTTTCCCCAACTAAATGGATGCTTATAGGGGAATCTAAATGGATTGCTGGTTTAAGATGTCCATTCTAAGTGATGATTTGAGGCCGCAACGCATGGAAGTGAGCTGGCAGTCCAGGTCTTGGACGGGAAAAGGGAGGAGCGAGAAAGGGGTGAAATTCCTGGAAAGATTCGGAAAGATTAGCAATGTGGTCAATATATGTCAATAGATATGTCAATATAATGGGGGTATAGTCAGAATGGAGAGATCGTTGGACTGGGAGCTGGAATGGGAGGATTGAGAACCCCCAAATGCCATGGTTTTGTCATTTTGGGGTAATGTTCGTAAAGCAATAGTAAACCATCCCCAATTTTCCCATGAATGAAATGAATTGTGTCCATGAACCATCAACAATATGTTTGGTTCATTATTGCTTTACGAAAAATATAACTCATTTCAATGGATGGGCCATGTGGCCATCATTGCTTCACTACGCTTTACTAAAACATTATTCTAATATTACATACTATACATTATCCTAACATTAATTATCCTAATATTCACTATCCAATATCCTAACATTGGATCAACATTTGGATGAGCCATTTTCACTTGCCAAGATTGATTCAGGCGCTGGTGGCTGCAAGGTCCGATGTGGAGATCCAGGTGGGCCACAAAGCAGGGGAACCATCATGGAGGGGAGGATGGAAGTCCCCTGATTTATCACTTGAAATAGCTGAGGATTGGGATTCAACCCCCAAAGATCAAGATGCTTGACCTCCTATCGCTGAATGGGTGAAGGAACATCCAAAACTGAACTATGAGCTGAAATTTGCTGTGAACAGTAGGGCACTATGGTGAACTGATCCATACCGAAATGGAATGAGAGTTGTTGTCACTCATTGCTGGTTTCCACGGGTTTTTCCTCCCCTGAAGTTCGGATGGTTATATAATTCATGATAAGGTATGATAAGTACCCTCCAGTAATCAAACGTGATAATTGAACATCTCCAATTTATAGATGATTTTATCATTAAAACCTCCATTTAAGTAATTAGCAAAGGATAATCGAAATAGTGTAGTGAAGTGTTGTTCTTTGTCTTTTCCTGCACGAGGTTCACCGCAGTACGTGTTTGCTTCCTCTGCAGCCCCTGGTCGAGTGGTGGATAGGAACAAGTTGTTGGATGGAGAGAAAACAGAACCCTTGAAGTGATGGAGGACTCTCTGAAGATGATCCAAATCCATCTCGAACTTCCCCAACATAGGATGATCCCTGCACCAGCACCTTGTTAATGAGTGGCTTCAACTCCCGAGATATGTGCATCCATCATGCTACACCAGCTACAAAAACCACTGGACTAAATTGGGGACAAATCATGATAAGTCCTAGTTGATGGCACTTTCTAACCTCTGAATTTGTCTTTTTAACAGCTTGACCGGAAAATTGCCCGCCCCTGAAGGATGAAGAGGGCAATACCGCACTTCAAATCGCCCACTACTCAGCCGGCAGCTTCGTAGATGAACATGGCGAGTTTGAAGATGTGATGAATGAATCGAAGGAATCGAAGGATTGAATATCATGTAACCCTCTAGTTTTGTGCACACATTGATCGGGTGCTTCAACAGTTTTGCAGCATGAGAAAAGGTTGGAGATTAATCGCGCTCCATATTTTCTCAATGCAAGGTCATACTTGTGTCATATTTCCACGGCTGCTGAATTCGTGAATCGCACTCTTCAGTGCAAGAAATATCGAGATGTCCTTCGTCTTCACCCCAACCCAATCTGGGGGTTCCTCCGCCCATCTCCAAGCTCCCCCAAGGCTTTGCGGTGCTATCACGGCCATGTGGCGTACACTTGGCACAGTTTGCTTCGCTTGAAGGGATCATGCGAAGATGATCTCAGAATAATTACTCGTACCTTGGGATCGCAGATGTGCATATCTTGTCAAATGTTTTTAGGACACTTACCCATGCAGTCTTCTCGAGAATAGAAATCAGAATGGCGTCAAATAGTCTCACTGCAGGATTGCTGATTTCTGGCTTGTGAAAGATGATGGATTGTCCTAAATCCTGGGGTAGCCATCAGCCACTGGCTTAGCCCACACCCCAAGAACCAAGGGATTTGCAGCACGCCAGGTCGATTCTCTTACAAAGCCGGGCGAGCAAAAAAGAAACTGACCAGCGGAGAGCACAATGGGATGATTATAATCCGTTCATGAACCTGATTCCCTAAAGTGGCCTCAAGGAAATGCACCGAAATTCCTGCAATTGGCAGCAAAAAAATGCAAAAAGCAAAGATGCAAGAAACACCCAACAAGACATGCGTTCCTAAACAGTTTTTTTCCTTAAGCCCACCCACTGAATGACATATGAATTCTCGATACAAAGTCAGCTGGGGATGGGTCAATGGGTTACTTTGATACACAAAATCCCAGTAATTATAGGTCCCTGGGCTTAAACACTTGGCGCAACCAACTGAGTCAACGATGTTTATTTTAATATATTTTAAGCCAGGAGTTCATCTCATCTACTGTATATACAGCGATTTTCTCAATGAGCGCTCAAGACCCAAGAAATTGTTTTATGCATGTTTATGCTTTCAACTAGTCAACTAGTCTTTCTGTTCTAGTTGGGGATGGATAAACCATGACCCAAAGCAGTTGGGCAGTTAATACCATTCAGAATGACCAGAATTTGCCATTTTCTGGGTGTTAATCTTCGATCCATTCCGATGTTTCGCCCATGTTTCTTCCCACGTTCTGCGGTCGCGAACCCGGCTCAAGAGTGGCAACGGCGCACAGCAGTGCCGGCGAGAGCCAGGCGGTGGCTGTTTGTCCAAAAATATGGCAAGTGATATGATGTTGGGATTTCATCAATGGATATGAAAGAATCTTGGTGATACTGGTATGGTCGATATTGGGGTATAACATGGTATAACTCAAACAATAGTGGATGATTTATGGGCAATTGATGGATCATGATAGAATAATGTGTGATCCACCCAATGCCAGAAACAACTACCATTTGGGGACATAAACATGGTGATGACTTGAGGAAGGTTTATGGCATTACCACATTTATGATATTGGATATTGACCAACAAATATGGAACATATCAGGATTGCAGCGACCATTGTGGTGATAGTAATACGGGATGTAGCTAGTGGATAGTGTGGGAGATGACATCATTTTGGCCATTATATAAGAAATAGGAAGCATGATGATCGGCTCGATATTTTGGAGTACCCTGTTTTTAGAGAAACCCATGTTATGTCCTCCGATAATCAGACCTCGCAATCAAACATTATCCAATGTTATCACTTTTTGTACAGGTACTAGTAAACTACAGTAAGTACAGGGTATGCATATATATGTTGAATGGGGTGTGCTTCATACAAGATGATTCTCATATCTCTCATTGGTATCAAATTGGTTCAAATTTACTTTTCGATCTTTTTTGATTGAAATTAGTTCAATTATCGCGGTTGTGCTGCTGAGGGTTGGACGGCCTTGCTTGGTCGAGCAGGACATGATTCCATTATGCATCCATTGTTCACCCGCAAAGAATCTGATATCTAAGCACTTGTGGGTTCCATCGTCCATAGGAGGTATGTTAGATGTTCCATTCTTCGCGGGTACAATTGGTCCACTATGAAACATGAATCCGTTCATGGCCGTTTGCCCAGAATATTTGGGTTGAACAACTACGTGCAATGACATTTAGGGTTTGACGCATTGACATTCACTCATAGTGCATATTAATCCATATTAATCCATATTAATCCATATTAGTCCATATTAATTCACGTTAATCCCATTATACAATCCCCATCAATTCCCATTTGATGTCTTCAAAATCAGGCTAGGTCCATTGTGCCCCATCCCCCGACCAGTTGATCCTTCCGATTCCTCCGATTCCTCCCAGCTAAGCCACCAGGCGCCATGACCGAAGAAGTGTGCAACTCAGAGCTCTCCATGAATGGCGCAAGGGGAAATTGAGCCAGTAAACAGCCACACCTGGGTCTGTCCCCCAAAATGGTACCTTCACTGGATTGGTTTAAGGGAAAATTTACAGGAAAACCCTATATTTGATGGGAAAATCCATGGTTTCCTGTAGATTTTCCCATTAACCAATCCATTGAGAAATGGTACTTTTAATAGAGAACACACAACTTTAAACTGACTGGTGCCTACTAAGAAATGGGGGAATCGATCCTTGTCCCATTCCCTTCAAAACACCAGTATCTAAACAGCAACAATTCAAAATTCCAGATGGTGTCAGCACATTTTCTTTAAACCTGCAACATTGAGATACATAACATCAACATTTCATCACGTTTCCTAGGGATGCCTATCCCTGTTTTTCAGCATGGAGATATTCACTGCACCCTCTTGTAATCAAAAAAGGCAATGGAAATTCCAGTATATTTTGATATAGATGATTTTTCTAGCTATAAAGCTCCATTAATTTAGTTCGGGGATTGTCCCACCAGCAACCTTTGATTGCCGGAGGGTAAATCGCAATGAATTCCATTCATCCCCATGAATATCCCATGAAATCACTACGACATCCCTTGAAAAAGCGGCTTTTCCGAGGTGCCGGAGCCGGCCAGTCCGGGCAGCCCCAGCGAGGTGGGCCAAGGGAACCTTCCCGATCCCGGAGATGTGTGGTTGGATTGGACCAGTCGAAAAGAAGGCTTTCGAACCCGCAAAAACCTGGGATTTGACCGGCCAAAATTGGTGCAAAAGCCAACCTTGAGATTTCTTGTGCAAATAACAATAATGCCATGGGTTTTACTGGCCTTGGGAGTTTACCAGTGAATATGTGGACTTTACAGCATCAACCAGCTGTGGTTGTGACAGCTATGACACCAGGCTGCGCAAGTGGATGAAGAGTCAGCCAGCCGGACGTGCCTTGGTCCAAAAGTGGTGGCGAAAACAGCGTAGCAAACGGTGAGTTTTCGGAGAGGTCACCAGTGGAAGATTGAGACTTCACTGATTTCACCATGAAACATGAGATATGATGGGTATGTAGCCAGTGAACTGGCTGGTGAATTTACACCTTCGTTTTACCAGCAAACAAATGCCGATTTAAGTATATACCAGAAATGAAGATACAACATGATGATACAAGCAATTGGTCGCTGCTTTCACATATTGTATACTTTGCCCTACCCCCAGTGACTCATATTTATTTGTTTTTTTTTTGTCGGGGGTGAAACCACCAAACAAATCATTGGTGGTTGGTTGTTGCAAACATATTCAATCGCCACTATTTGATGACTGTTACATGTTTTGATGGGTTGAAATCACCAATCCTCATTCGAAATCCTCAGTTCACCTGAAACTCATGAAACTGGACGCGCCATATTCCAGAAATCAATCAAAATGCTTGGATTTCAGGGGGGGGTTCAATCATGCCATACATTGATGAAACAGCCAGACTTTGGTTCAAGTGACGCACGCTACACCTTCACATAAGGCTGTCTTAGCGCGCCATGGCGGCCAGGAACATCAGTTTTGAACTGCTGAGTGGCAAGGTTTGCACATTGGAAGTGCCACCAAATATGACCATCGAAGAGTTGAAAGAGGACTGGTTTCAACATGTTTTCAACTATGTTGCGATGTTCCGCTGATTTATCCCTATTGAGTATTGGTCGGCAATCCTGGGTTGCTGTTTTTTCTTCCACCAATTGTGGTCCAACGATTGGTGGACATGTTCAGCGTCCCCCCAATCCTGATACCGTTGGAGGTTGTAAACATGGCTTCATGGTCTCCGATGCCCACATCATATGTTCGTTTATATATGGGTTTGTGTCAAAATTGGTCTTAGAAACCCTTTGTATAGGTCATCATTTGATGCCTTCTTTGGCCAATTTAGGAAGAATTTATGTTTAAGAAAATCTAGATATCTCCTGTGCAGGAAAAACTGAATCTGTAGACACATGTGGAATATTGCTGCATCCTGAGTGTTGGAAGTGAAATTCTGTTTGGGTGGCCTTGTTCTTGGGGATGGGCATTGGGGGGCCAGGTGGCAAGGAACATTTCTAGTTTTTTTTAGTTGTTTTTGAGTTTTTAGGATTTTTTGAGTTTTTCTTAGTTTTCTTTAGTGTTTCGTAGTCTTTCATTTTTTCTTAGTTGTTTTTGGTTTTTCTTATTTTTTTTTCGTGTTTCTTTGTTTTTTTTGCTAGGTTTCGAGCGAATTCTACAGGTTGCCATAGGAATGGGTAGGTGGCTAGGGACATGCCTGTGGATTGGGAAGAGTGGACAGCAGCAGGGAAGTGATGGAAATCCATTGTTGGGGTGTTGAGATCTTCAGACTGGGACAGAGCAAGGGCACAAGGAAAATGATAGGAATATGTTGTGAAATTTTAGTGGAATTTAGACTTCCATAGCCGCGAAATTTAGTGGGTTTTAGATTTCTATTGGTTTTCTTAGTTGTAGATAACACAGTGCATTTTGCAGGGAACCTATCATATGAAGAGGATAACCAAGGGTTTGTATGAATTGGGGCCTAAAACAGGATGGTCAGTACCTACAGCATTTTGATGCATTTTGCGTAATTTTCCTGCTGGGTGGCTCAACCACCAGAGGAGCTGAAGGCTTTCCACCCATCGAAGGACGAGGTCATCCGGAGACTCAGCACGCCAGAAATCCTTCTTGGTGCCGAAAAACTGACCGATTTGCAGACGTCCATCGAACAGGCTATACCGGAACATGCCAAAGTGCAGCTGGTGTTCTGTGTGAATCCCATTGAGTGTGTCAGCTGCCGAGAATCTGGCTGTGCAACAAAGGAGTTGCTTGACGTATGCATCCCTGACACCGAAACACTGATTCCGCCGCATGCCTTCCGGGACTGCAGTTCTTTGTTGCGGCTCAGGATTCCGGACTCCGTGACTCAAATCGGTTACTCTGCCTTTCAAGAGTGCAGCTCTCTGACAAGAGTGACCCTCTCACAGTCTCTGACAGCACTTGGAACTAGGGCTTTTGCTTACTGCAGCTCTTTGACAACTTTGGCCATCCCTGACTCGGTGACTAACATTGAGGATAATGCTTTTTTTGGTTGCAGCTCTTTGACAAGTCTGACGCTCCCACAGTCTCTGACCAAAATTGGGAAACATGCATTTGCCGGCTGCTGCTCTTTGACGAGTTTGGCCCTCCCAGAATATGTAGTTGAGATTCAGGCGAGCACCTTCCAAGACTGCAGCTCTTTGACTAGTCTGACCCTATCACCGTCTGTGACCACAATTGGGAAACATGCCTTTGCCGGCTGCAGCGCTTTGATAAGCTTAGCCATCCCAGAATATGTAGTTGAGATTCAGGCGAGCACCTTCCAAGACTGCAGCTCTTTGACTAGTCTGACCCTATCACCGTCTGTGACTAGAATTGGGAATGATGCGTTTGCCGGCTGCAGCTCTTTGACGAGTTTGGCCCTCCCAGAATCTGTAGTTGAGATTCAGGCGAGCACCTTCCTAGACTGCAGCTCTTTGACGAGTCCGACGCTCTCACAGTCTGTGACCACAATTGGGAAACATGCCTTTGCCGGCTGCAGCGCTTTGATAAGCTTAGCCATCCCCGACTCACTGGCTAAGATTGAGGATCACGCCTTTTCAAATTGCAGCTCTTTGACAAGTCTGACGCTCCCACAGTCTCTGACTAAAATTGGGAAAGATGCCTTCGCCGGCTGCAGCGCTTTGACTAGTCTGACGCTCTCACAGTCTCTGAAAACAATTAGGAGTAGTGCTTTTGCTTACTGCAGCTCTTTGACAACTTTGGCCATCCCTGACTCAGTGACTACCATTGGGGATGATGCCTTTTACAATTGCAGCTCTTTGGAAAATCTGACGCTCCCACAGTCTCTGACCAAAATTGGGAACCATGCATTTGCCGGCTGCAGGTCTTTGGCGAGTTTGGCCCTCCCAGAATATGTAGCTGAGATTGGGGCTGGTGCATTTCGCAACTGCAGCTCTTTGACTAGTCTGACCCTCTCACCGTCTCTGACTACAATTGGGAATGATGCCTTTGCCTGCTGCAGCTCGCTGACGAGTTTGGCTATCCCGAAGTCTGTAACTGCCATTGGGGCGGGTGCCTTTTGCAACTGCAGCTCTTTGAAATGTCTGACCATGTCACAGTCTGTGGCCACAATTGGTGACTATGCCTTTGCTGACTGTGGCTCTTTAACAAGTCTGACCATGTCACAGACCGTAACAAGACCTATGTCAACGACTGTGACAAGAATTGGGTATTGTGCTTTTGCTGGCTGCAGCTCCTTGAGAAGCTTGGCCATCCCTGACTCTGTGTGGGATAATCTTGGGCCATCCAAGAAGCGTCGAAAAGGCCGAAGCTTGGCCATGGTGAGCCAAGCCAGCTGAAACAAGTATCCTGGAGATTTCGCCAACCTTCCAGAGGTGACCCCCCCCAATCAAAAAATAACTGACTATAGTCTCACTAGTGGTTGTTGGTTGTTAACAAGCCCATAAGAAAGCCTGATTCTTGGGGGCTCACCATTTGGGCGTTGGATGTTTAATATATCTTCATGAAACTACAGAGTCGTAACAATCCGATTGCACCCGCATTGTCACAACATGTCATGAGCCGGTGAGCCGTATGACCTGTTGGCCGAATGGGATTTGACAATGGTGGCAGCCACCCCACAAGAGATACCTCTAATAAATTTCGTCCCCCCTATGGATCATTCAATGTCCCTATGAACATCACTGAACCACCCGCTTGAGGGATGGTCGCAGGAGCTTTGGCCCCATCACCTGTGACATAGGAAAGCAGTGTGTGTATGTGGATCGAATCATGTCATCTCTATTTACTCTGGTCATTTGTTTGAATCTAATTTTGATCCATCGCGAATTGTACATTCATGGTCTCAATCGTCCCCTTTCATTGGGTGCATGGGTTTCTCAAAACATGGGGTATAATAAAACCAAATTGTTTTTTTCGTAGGGAAAATTATGATCAAGCAAGCATCACACTTTCCCACAAAACGCTCGTTTGAATACGGACAATATCGGACAATTATTATATATTATTATTACATTGGAAGTTCGATTTCAGACACACGCACATACGTCATATATCTGTTGGTTTCCCAACATTTGTACCATCATGAATCATGTTCCATCTTCCACTGCAGCCTGTAGCTAAAACTAGCCCAGAAACACAAAACATGTGTAGGTTCTTTACCGGCATCGATGCGGAAGCCGGAAAGAAGAAGGGCTCCAAGGACAAGAACAGGCGCTTTGCTGTGGACCATGTGATTTCTATTGGCATATCAATATTAACACGTTTGTTTGTCAAAGCTAGCACAACAAAATCTATGCGAAACAACACGTTATTTTTTAAGAGTGAGACATACATTGGGATGTTAATTAACATTTCTTTGACTTCAATCATGATAAATCGATGTGGCAGGGTTTGCATTGTCGGGGATAGGCCCGCCATTCTCCGATAGCCGTTATGTCACAATATCCTTTGCTTCCATGCCAGATTCTATGTATTTGCGGGATTATTTTGGTAAGGAATCTAGAAAGCCAATTGCTTGGAGATCTATCCTCCTGATATGCAAGTGACCTCGAATAGAAAAAATGTTTCAACTGGTTTTTGTTGAACGTTGGGTTTCCCCTCTCTTGCAAGGCTGCATAGGGTGCTGGAGCTCAAGTTGGGTTCAAATGTCACGATCGGCACGGTCGTTTCGCTGTCCAAACGTCCTAAGACTTGGATGAAGGGGAAGTTGACGACCCTGTATTTA
The DNA here is from genome assembly GCA_003297045.1 of Symbiodinium sp. clade C Y103. Taxonomy (NCBI): domain Eukaryota; class Dinophyceae; order Suessiales; family Symbiodiniaceae; genus Cladocopium; species Cladocopium sp. clade C. The sequence continues at coordinate 43,417 of BGPT01002258.1, read as the reverse complement.
AGGGCTTTCATGGGAAAAGGCATGGATTCACCATGTTTCGAGCGATTCTTTTTTCAATAAAACGAACCCATTGTCCAATCAAATAAACAAAACCCATGTCCACTAAGATTGTGCTGAGAAGACATGGTCCGCCGCAGGTTCCGGAACTTGGAATCCACGGATTCGGGGAACAAAATCATCCAGCACTTCCAGGCGGATGCGTTGGAGAATACGGAAATTAAACCTGCAAGCTGGAAGTACAGGGTATAACCTTGGATGAAAACTGGTGATTTGTAATGATATTACTAAGATATTTAAACACAGATTTGGGGGGTTCATACAACCAAATTTGGAGGATGTCTAAACAACCTTTGGGGATTGTTAAGAGAACCCGGTGGATTTTCAGCGAAACTTTTTTGGGGGTGCACAGCCAACGCAAAGAGTGGGATTCCCGTGCCAGAAATGACTATAGAAAGTGATACAACACATGAGCATGTGAATATGAAAGGTACAACAAAACAACTGGGATTCATAATCTTGGCAAAACAAACTCTACAAACGGGATTCAGAAAATTGGAAAGGCCAAACACAGCGACACTCAACGGCTTGGTGCCAGATGCAGCTGGGGTGAGCAATAAGAAATCTCCCAATAATGAAGGTTCTGATGGGAGAATCATTTATATACTCTGGGGATTTTCCATTGCCATGTTTGAGTACAGGAGGCTATACACATATCATATAATATGTATAATATTCAAACACGGGTATGGGTCAATAGCAAATAACCCACATTTTTTTTTTGCTCTCCACATACCAGTCGACTGTGGAATGTGTGGATACATGAGATGTGACTTACAGGACCAGAGTGTCACTCATGAGTTTCATCCGAGAGTCGAGGATCTAGTTGACTTTTCGACTCTACTTGGATGCCAGCTATAGTAATGTGGTTTATTTATTTTAACCCAATGGGGATATAAAACAAAAAACATCTTATAACATCTTATAACATCTTTAAGCTATCTACTATAGTATATAAGTGTTTTTTTTTTTAACCACATTACAACATCTTATAACCCAGTGATCTATGGGATCCCCACTGTCTAAAACGATGCCGTTGTGTTCCCTTCATGGCTGGCGTCCTGAGGACCTCACCAAGCTGGCGAATTCACTGGACCTCCGCATGGAAGCCTTGTTGCGAGAACACGAACAGGTGCCGCGTGAAATTCGTGGAGAGATATGGAATTCGTGGAGGTGAAGGCTTGATGATTTTGGCCAAATCTATTTGATGATTTTTATGGGTCATGATTACAGAGGATAAAGATAGAATATTGCAGATCTTTGTAGATCACTAGCATTGGAGATCAATTTACAGGAGTGTTTTTTAGATTTTGCAAATCAGTACCGATTATTAAAGATCATCATAGATCGTGATAGATGTTTATAGATCATTGACGATCATAATAGATTGTCATGATTCATGATAGATCATTAGAGATCATTGGAGATCTTTGCAGATCCTTTGCATTTTTATGGATTATTGTAGATGAATTCATATCATTAGAGTGCATTGCAGATCATTGTCAATCGTCATCAATCATCATCATATACTATGAAAGACCGTGATAGATCATTAGAGAATATTATAGACTATAGATCTTTGTAGATCATTAGCGAATCAGTAATGATCATTGAAGATCCTATTTGTTTCCCGTTTTATATATCGTTAAACATCCCTTATCAGGCGGGAGATATTTTTTTCATAAGAATCACAAGAATTGGAGGATTTCTGCACCCCACCTACCAGCTATTGGGGTTAGCAGCGCAGGGTGTTAGTGGATTTACCCCATACCCACTTGACTTTATCGCCACAATATGCCACAAACATTGGACTCCCCGGTGACCCCGCCCAACCTGAATGGTCTTTTCTGCACTGAGACGGATCAGTTTGTACCTTTGTCGCGGTCTCCAACTCTGGACATACCCACTCACATGGGGAGACAAACACATCCATCATTCCTGGCTTCAGGATTTTTTTCTGGCCTACAAGACTCACATGTACACTGTCCGGAGCTCACGTCGTAGGCATGGTCAAAAGCTTCTACTGGTCTGGAAGGATTTGGTGTAGTGCATGGTGGATTCCATCCGGGTGAATTAGCTGGGACCAAACAGTGAAGTTGCAATGAATATTCACTTTGTAAATGCTGGTTCGTAAGGGGAACCTCCCAAAATCACCCCGCTTCAGATTTGAAAACTATATTTCCTCCTGGTGATACAGGGCCAGATCCATATTCTCAACCAACCCGTCAAACTAGTCCACAACAAGTTTCATATACAGTACATATTTATAGTTCAGTTGCTTTCAAAGACTCGACTTCTTTCGGAAAACAAGAACTTTTGCGCAAATGTCAGGTGAATGAATCGAGGGAGATGGGGTTGGAGTGGTGATGGCTCATGATCAAATCACTACAGTTATATATTTGTGGGGTGTATACATCAATTTGTGCTTCTGAACATTAACATAGTGATATAGATATATAGTCATCCTGGAGTAGACAGAATATGAAAATTTCAAAACAAGACATCGCTAAAATGCAGATATGTTTGAATCTCCGCAGTCTATCTACTTCAGGATAATTATATACATATAAGTAGCCATCATATATTCTGGATAAACATGCCGCCATGATCTTATCTGCTCATGCGGCTGAGGTTCAAAAGGAGATCAAGCTGCTCCGGATGAAGGCGGCTCAACGCAGCCTTGAGATTTGCTCCAGGGAAGGTGGGATATTTATTGGATATCATACCCTCTGGTAAACTAACATAACTATGGAAAATCACCATTTTTGATAGGTAAATCAACTATAAATGGTCCATTTCCACTAGCTACGTTAAACTACCAGAGGGTAGCATCACTGGTCATGAATGGGATATGACATGAATGGGATATGAATGGCACTTGATTGGGATATCAATGGGATATCTAATCACAAATCTGATACATTTGGCTGAACATGGGGTGTATATGGCATACCAGCATAGCCCCAAATGACAGTTTCCATGGGGATGATGATTATGATCCAATTGGAATCCTTATGCAACAAGTTTCATGGTTTCAAATCTTGTTCATGTTCAATCCGTCAAACACAATGTTTGATGATCCTCAATGCAATGTTTTTGTTTTCTATATAGATTTTTTGCCGGAAGTGTCACTTACACGCAGTATCTGCAAATGCTTGAGACTTCTATTGATGCAGTATTAATTCCTTTCCCCTGATATCAAATACTCCTCAAAAACACTGTTTTAGCATTGGATCTATTCATTTTGGGTCACCTATTGGAGGTATGCAACATTACATTGGCCATACAGTCGCATCCTCATGGAAATGAGGCTTCAAACCATCTATCAAAGCACATTTTTTTCTGATGAACATGGATTAAACCCCACAGGCTTTCCTTGGACGAATTGAATGGGATTCCCCAGCCAGGCGGAGCAAGAAGAAGCCAAGACGCGAGAAGACACCAAGATCAAGGCCCTGGAGGGCGAGTTGGCCCGGGGCCCGAACGGATGACAGCCTGGGATGATGGGAAGCGCAGCCTGGGATGATGGGAATCCCAGTATGAAACAGAGATCCCTGTGGGAATCTGATGTGTAGAGGTCTTTTTGAATGGTCTGGATTACTTACTGTATCCCGGAATTCGTGGATGGGAAACATCAAGAAAGGCCATCCAATGGGTCTCACTGTTGGGATTGGGGGGTTCCAAAAATGTGGTAGAACACCCCAAATGGCAATTTCCAAAAGGAAAATGATGATGCACCATCAAATTTAGGGGTACCCTAGTTTCAGATCTACCGTACCCTAATGTGCACCAAACATCTGAAACCACTGGCAAATCCTATGAATGCTGGGATGCATCAAAAATTGTGACCAAGGGAACATGGATTTGGGTCATGATTTGTATGCATTGTCCATGTTTGGGTATCCAAATGTTTCCCCACTTCCATGTGGGCATTTCTGGAAAATAGGGTGCCCATTTTCACCATTGTTCGTTCCATTAAAAGTGGCCAATCGGATGGAAACTTGGGGTGGCCCATGAGATAGGAAACCCTTGTGAGAGCCCTGTGAATTGATCAATCCTCATCAAGCTGATGGGTCAATTCCCACTATCCCCAAAATAATTCCCTGGTGTGTGTTGATGTTTATACAAGATAAGAAATGAAATGCTGCTGCAAAAAAAAGTGTTCCCCTATATACTGTATCCATGTGAGTCTTTGAAGATGTGGTAGTGGGTTACTATATCCTCCATTCGCAGATGATTTCCCCATTGATCCCAAACCCCACACATCTTGGTTTACAAATCCCATACCCTCGGGTAATTTAACCGCGCCATGGAACATCACCAAACACCACAATCGGGCAATTTTTCATAGCAATGTTGGCTATATGTGAAATTACCGGATGGTATATCCCATTGATATTCCAGTTAAAAAAGATATTTACATCCCATTTGAAATGTGTATCCCATTGAATCCATAGATGTTGGCGATTTTTCCATGTCCATCGAAGCTGATGAAAATCTGAGGACCGCTTCATGACGCAGGCCGAAACCTAAGCATTCCCTGGGGGTCCTCAGTGGGAGAGGATCCTAAGTCATTAGGGACCAGAAGTTCTCATCCATGGTTTGTTTTTTTTAATGTAATGTTTAGTATATAGCACACCCCAAAAACAATAGTTTTTGAAAAAAAATTGGAAATTTGGAAACATGAAGTAAGATATCATCTTTATTCATCTATAACATCCTGGGAACTCTTTTGTATCTTTTTGGGTGTGACGATTGGGAAACTAATGGTTAAAAACGGGTACCCAATTTTCATATTTTTCATGCAAACCATAGTAAGGACTGTAAGATAAACGACGGATTGTTGAGCTGTTGCCATCTATTGCCCATTTTGGGACAGACCCAGATAGATTTGAAAGAAATCCATTTACATTTACTATTACTATGGAAAAAAACAAGAACTTGAGTTTTTAGTTGGATTGTTTGTCCAGGGATTCTTTGGAGAAGAGCTCAAAAGGAGTCACCTCAAGAGATGGCTAGATGACTATTCCAACCATGCTATCCATTTGTATCCATTTGTTCGTTCCTGAAAGGTGAAAACAGGGTATCAGTGCTTTGACTTTCAACGATTTCTGGAGGTGACGCAAGTACTGGGCAGTAGTTCAAGCACATGACCAAAAATTTCTCAGTGTTCTCATGGTACATGGCTTGCACTGGTTCAGATTACAAATAGTCACCAGCGGACAACCGATGCACTTTGGGTATAAATGGCCACATGTTTTTTTTTGCAGATATTTGAGATGGGGACACGTGATGTTCCATCTTTATTGATGTGACAAGCCCAAGGATAAGCCATCCCAGTCACCAACTATGCAGGGGTCTACCACATCCCAGGGACCCAATGACACGCCTCAAGTGGATCTCTCGTTTCCTTCACTGATTTTGACAGGTTCAATGCCACTGCTGGCCGGGGCCATATCCAAGATATTGGATTGTCTTGAAACGCGGTATATACCCGCAAAACCGTCCAAATTCCAGGCCTTGTCAAATATCGTTCCTCATCAAAAGTCAATAAGATGATATAAAATGAGGGTATCCCCCATTTTCGGACAATCCTCAGTCATATCCCATTCATATTCACTATAGTATTCCATTCATTCTGTCTCTAAAAATATCACCACAATTGTTGGTATAATCCTCATATTGTTGGTCCATCCAATGTCATTGATGAAATCCCTTTTGTTGACGTTCATAGACTTCATTTTGGCTCATCAAATCCACATCTTGGCTGAGAAAAGCACCATTTTTGACGTGCCTTACGTGACACTGACCCAATCTCCAGGCGCTCCGACTTGATGAACTCTGCAAGGGCTACAAAAAAGAGGTGCAGTCGATTGGGAATTCTCATAATTTGAATGGGGATTTCACCATGATTTAACAATGATGTTCATGGGTGTTTAACATGATTCTTACTATCACAGAATTGGGATTTAATATGATTTGATCATGAATCATGATTTATTAATCATGATTTATAGGGGGTATTCTGTCACTATCCATGAACTGGCAATCCCTCCCAATCGATGGTTCAATTCTATGACATTTCGGCTTTTTTGCACTTCTCGTTTAACCCTCAAGAGCCATATGCAGCTGGAACCAGGTGGATAAGTGGAAGGCCAAAGCTGAAGCACTTGATGAGGCGGGGATCAGCAAGCTGCACCAGGCCTGTTGAGCGCATTCTTAAGCCATCTGATTGCACATGTGTATGTGTATCTGTATATATATATAATAAAAGATAAATATAGACAACATGTCAATGTCATATAAATACATACACACAAACATCGTATAATGTGCATTACTGGAACGTAGTTGATGAATCCCTTCTTGCTAGTCGTAGACCCCCCCGAACGGGGCCACCAGATGAACTAAATCTATGGATCGTCGTAGAGGGACCAAGCTGTGAATTTCAAGCGACGTTTACTCCCTGGCAAGTTTCAGCAGGTGACATTTCACCTGTTCAAAGATGACGGTTTTCCCTTGCTAGGTTTGATTTCCGGAGGGCAACTGCCTATTTTTGTCAAGGTATATAGTGCATTTCAACCCCTTGATTTCTTGGCGATATCCATCCAAATTCCAGTGCAGGATCGCAGATTTCTGGAGGATCAGATCAAAGGCGAGTCAATTCGTTTTCCGGGTGATTTTCGGGCGATCCAATGATTCCTGGAATGACATGGCTAGTATGGATACCTACAAGGTCCTACAAGTACAATTTATTGAGGGATGGACATCCAGCTTTGGCTATACCAGCCATTTTGATGTTCACCAGAAAAACACGGTTTTGACCCATCCCACATGTGTTTGCCTCATTGCTTTTTCCTTGTCCACAGCAACGGTATGTTCCTTCCTAACATTCATGCTCCAATGGTAAATACCCTATGAATCCGTATGATTCATGGTCCATACCTTTCAAAATGGTAAATACCCTAGGATTCATGGTATATTCCCAATGATTCATGGTATATTCCTATCATTCATGATATATTTCAAGCTGTAAAACTCCCATGCTGCGAGGTGCCAAGCGGCAGAATAAGGTGCGGCCCCGCCATGCGCGCCGAATGCTAAACGATAGACCAGGTGATAGGACTGGTAGGAGATGATGCCAAGAAAAAAGGGATACAAGGGGATAGAACATGATAGAACTAATTCATCTTGATGAATCAAAAAGGTATGTTTTTTTTGGAAATCTGAATTAGTTCCGAACTCTTGTTCAAAGTCCACACTTTCCAGGGACATGTATCCACTTTATATTTGGTCGTCAGACTCTTGAGGAAAATCATGAGCTGGATCTATTCCTCCCCAAGGCAAAGGTTCCGGAAGGTCCGGATCATTAGATATTGGTAGATCATGAGGTGCACTTTTGGCTCACTGGCTCTAGGGAGCCGCAACGACAGACCTGCGCAAATTGGCTTCCAGCCCACATTCAGGAGGGAGGCAACACCGCCAGTGTGCATGATACACAAGCTATTCCGGAAAGTGAAAGGATTCTCACTTGACAGCATGGCGTATTAGTATGGCCTGCAACACCGGTTGGTCCTTTCGGACTCATGGACTCATGGTTGATGTCCACCCCCACAAACAAGAGAATGATTTGATGATCATGATCCCGAGCTTCATAGTATAAAGGAGCGATAGGGAGCGGCTGAATCACCAACCAGAACCAGAAAATCGTAACGGCAGCAATTCATTTCCAGCCATGAAAAGTTCAGAGAAGGCAAGCTCCTCAATCTCCGAGGCGGGAAAACGATGGAGGATTTGATGGCTTCACCTCATATCCCACTGAAAGCTGAACTTTAAGTGACGAACAATCCATCAGGCAAAAACAGCGACGAAGGACATTCAATCACAGTGTGGCAGTGCATACTTGCTGTGGGAGTCTGTTTTGGCCCTTCCTTGCCTTAGATTGGACTTGAGATGCATGAGTCATTCTGAGCCCATAGGTATCCACATGTGAGATCGATATCAGGAAACTCCTTCAACCGTCAACCCTCAGCAAAATTGTGAACGTCCCCAACTTTGAACCCCTGGTGAAGGATAAGTCGGAGACAAAGAAGCAGGAGGTCTTCGGGATTTTTGGGTCAGCCAATGACTGTGGCGACTTCGGTTTGACAGATTGTCAATGGATTAAAGGGAAGATCTTCACCGGAAAGCCATGATTTTTACTGTTCAATATATGAGGGCTTTGCTCCAGATTTTCCCCATCATCCAACTCCAAGACTAGTTGCCTTTGCTTTTCGATTATTGAGATAGAACAAATCCTGAACCGTGTGACTCGCATGATCTCGCATGTAACTATTCCACTTGTATCCAATTGTGTGAACCCTGGATTCATGTTTATTGGTTAATAGACCCGTTCTTGTATTGTATGTTTTGATTCAAAATGAATCAAAATGATCTTTTTTTGGCAAATGCCTCCTGTTGTTCATTGCTCACTAAACGCACTCTTGATGGTTATGCGTTCATATCGTTTGCTCAACTCGGGGCCTGCTTGTAGGACCGGAATTTGGTGGTTCTATCAACATGGGAATGGGTTGAACTATCTCAAAATAAAAGATCTGGCTGGTCCACAAATGGTTGTTTCTTTCGAGGCTGAACACACACTTTTCCCGATATCCGATTTTGACCAAACGCAATGTCCATCAGATTCCACCAATGATGGGTTGCAGACAGACTTATTTCCGCAGATGAACAGTGTCGCATGTTCTGCTACTAGAGTCACCCCTTGTTACTTGCTGCCTGTTCATCCGAAACGTCCATAGTTTGTTTGTTGGCAGCTAGGGGTAATACGTGACGTGATCCTGCGTTTCACTCAAACACACACCTAACCCAAGAATTTCGAACACTGTAGTGCAGTACAGTGTAGTATAGTATAGTACAGCATAGTATAGTACAGTATAGCATGGTCTTGTTTCAGTATAGTTGTTTTTTTCTCTGATGCTGAAACGATGATGGTCCTACCATTCCCTCATGGCGCCACAAGGCTCCGCCAAAGGTTGACTCAACACAGAAGGCCGGGCTGCCTGGAAAATTCCCCATCTATTGCCAGCGATGATTTTCTCAGAAAAAAAAAACTCCGTTTAAAAGGGGATTTCCCATTGCAATGTTTGATTACTGGATATGATTGGAGGCTATATAGGTAGTATTCAATCATTTTTAATCAGATTCAATCATATTGAACCATATGTAATCATATTTGATCTCTCATATTTTTCAGCATATGTGTAATCATATTTCATTGGAGCAAGAAACAAACGGTTGACTTTTTTCAATGTTGTCCTGTGCAATCAAAATTGTTGCATTCCTTTTCAAGTCCTTTTCTGCTTCCATCCTGTTGCCATTGTTGCATATCACATCCTTTGCTGGTGATATCTTTCCGTAGTTGCAACTTCTGTACAACTTTATCTTCCAAGGGATGAGAACAACTTTCATTCTTGGCATTTCCAACCATAGAAATGGGATGATCCCCAATGAAAGAGTCCTATTTTTCAGGGAGTTGCTGACCCCACCAACCAGGATCATACAGACATCCCCAGGATGAAGATCGCGAGGATCCTGAAGTTCTGGCGACTGCGAAGGAAGATGCGGAGCCTTGGAAGTCGTGGGTTTTTCTGGGTGCAGATGGGGGGAGGGTTACCTTTGAACTGAAGGGACTTTCTACTCGGTGGTCAAACATAGCAATGGGAAATGCCAGGGATATGCAAAATTGTCATGGGACTGTCACACATGGGTTTGTCTGAGAATGCACGGGACAATTCCATGAAATTTAATGGTTTAATAAATGTTAATGATCATTTTCCGATTGACATATTGGCATTTGAGTGGTCTTCCATCCCCATTTTCAGACAAACCCAAATGATGATGTGGCCGTGTCTTGAGCTGGTGAGTGGCTTTAAAGATGTTTAAAGACTCACAGAGGTCGCCAGGATGAACGTCCCTTGGACCAATGAGGTCCGTTGAGGTGCACACCAGGATATTGGGAAAACTGCAGCCATTTCAACCTCGGAAAGCTCTGCATCTCCTTAGCTGCGCGAACCGCGCAGCTTCACAGCTGGAAGCATGTGGGCAGTGGATCTCGTGAAGGCCTATGTGCATGCCTTGTTTGCTAGGCCCTTCACCGTGTTGGGATGCTTGGCACCAGATCAACTAATATCAGCGGATTGACCTTTTTTGCCGCTGTTGAAAATAGGTGTTGGGTACAGATGTGTCATCATTTTGGGCCCTCTGAAATTGTTTGAATTTGTAGTTGAGATTCTGGCAATTTAAGGCTCCCTACCTTGAACCAAGACACAAATGAGTCCAAATGATTAAATTATTATATAGTTATATCATATCATATCAGCTCATATCATATTTTGTAATATAGTAACATATTTGTGTCTGCATTACAGGCACATCCTGGGCGTTTCCAAAATAGTGAAAAGTAGGAAAAAAATAGGAAACAAATGGCTCCACAAGAACACGTGATTTTGACATCCAATTTTTCACTATTTTTTTTCCTATTTTTTGTCCTATGTTTTTCCTATGGTTTTCCTATCTTTTTTCCTATTTTTCCCTATTTGTTTGTTTCCTATGTTTTGTATGTTTTCTTCCTATTTTGTTCCTAATTTTACCTAAGTTTTTGCCAATTTTAACTTTTCCAGAAATTTTAGCCAAAATTCGGAATTCATTTTTGGCAACCTCCATTTTTTTCCTATGTATTTCCTTTTTTTTTTTTGATTTTTTCCAGCCTATTTTTTCAGCCTCTGAGATGGTGAAACAGTGCAGTTTAGTTGCTCAGGAGTGAACATCATAGTGGTGTTGATTGTGCCGGCGATCGCCAGACTGGCTGGAAACAGCGACCCAGTTCCTTGGTACGGGGTGAGTGGAGGGGAGGTCAAAATCGTAGCTAAAACATCTAAAACACATGTGGCTATGCTTACAGGGACTCCAGTGTTTGGATAATTTTTGAGCCAGACTCAAATGAAGTTTGAGATCCACAATCATTTACCTATATAAGTATTCAGACGGTTTATTCAAACCGCCATGCCGTACGCTGTTGACAGACAAGCAGACAATGTATTGCACACTGCCGCAATTGCCATATTGTTTGCAATCTAGCCTGGCAGCCGAAAACGCATGAAATTCTCTCGTTTTGTTTCCTATTCAAAGTTTGTTTATTGTTTTTCTTGCCATGTTCCACTGCTATGTTTACTGTAGTACTGGGATGGGAAATATGTTGGCAAAGATTGGCAAAGTAATCTCAAGCATCAACCAGACCTCTGCTCATGAATCGCCCCGGGCTTGAACACTATGGCCTGTCACCCGAAGTTGGCACCCAATAAATTAGATGATTGATGATGATTGATGATGATTGATGATGATTGATGATAGCAAGGAGGCAATGACGACAAAACAATTTGCCAACAAGTAGCCCCCATTCATGTCCCCTGGATCCAAAAGTCTGATGAACAGCCTAGCACATCAAGGCTTACCCATTGTAGGATTGCAACCATACTAAAACTTGGTAATCTTCGTATCCATGGGCAATGGAATATCATCAAAATCATTGATTTGTAGATGATCTACATAGCAAGAAAGGATTATTTTCTAGCCAACCAGGATTGATACCCTTTGGTACCATGGTTTGCTGTAAAAGTCCCTATTCACTTCAATGTTTGTCCCGTGTGTGTATATGTATATGATTGTATATGTATGTATACATATATATATATATAGAGATCCACACACACATTGTCCTCCTGGAGTCCTCGAGTAGATAGAATATCGATATGTCAAAAAAAACTCACAAAAATGGGAATATTAAGGACATTTGGACATTTTATCTACTCCAGGTTTATCTGATATATATATATATATACCGATTTAATTCCAGGATTTCCCGTTTGATTACCAGTGGGTAAGCGCGGGTATTCGCTGTCAAGGATGAGAATGCCATCTCTCATGTCTTTGGGCAGGTGCCGGAGCCTGCTTTTGAGCAACAGAAAGAGCTATTTTTATTTTGAGCAATGGCTGCGTTCAACCCCCTGTTGGTTGATGACTACAGGATGATATCGGATATACTGTTGGTAAGTATCCATTAATATCTCTATATATATATATACACATGTATATATATATAATATATGAATATATATGATAATAATAGAGGGTAACTATTGCAATATGTTAGTTATCAACATTACCCCCTGTTGGGTTGTACTATCCAATATATTTGGGGGTATGATAACCTGTGATAGGGACAACTGTATTAACGGACCAGTATAATTGGATGGCATAGGGGGTATTGTCCAAAATCACCAGAATTGGACCAGACAAAATCACCAACCACAAATTGTGGAAATCTATGATGATATTGTGAAATTCTCAATATACATATACATATATGAATAAATATATATATATATGTATGTATATACATACACGTACATATACATACATATGTATATATATATATATATACATATATATACATATATATATACATATAGATATATACATATATGCATACATACATACATACATACATACATACGTACGTACGTACGTACATACATACATACATACATACATACATACATACATACATACATACATACATACATATACACATACACATATACATATACATATACATATACATATACATTTACATATGCATATACATATACATATACATATACATATATATTTAATCCCTTTCCCTTATTCCTTATTACTACCCCCCCCCCCCAAATAATACAAACTAGGGTCCATCTCCAATTTTGGAAAATTTGTGGTTGGCCACTTTGACTTTTAATTGATCCCCTTTAGAAAACAATTTAAAAACAAAGCCACCATTTGTGGGTTCTACCCCCTAATAATAAGGGGTGTTTATAATTGCGTTTTAAATTGGAATTTAATTGATTTTGAAATCGAAAAAAATAGTTTTTAATATTAAGGTCCGGCGTTTATTATTAGGGTCCCCTAATAATAAGTACCCCCCCCATAATAAAAACGACCTGAGGTGTTTATTATTAGGGGGGGGGGTTAGTATTAGGGGGAAAGGAATATATATATATATATATCAGTTTCCAAAGTTTCCAAGGTACACGCACAACGAAACCTAAAACCTACAGTTGGTGTCTTCTCATACAACGACAGCAAACAACAAGCTAGCCGCCCAGCCGCACATCACTGGCGACTACCTGAGTCAGGAGGTTTCCCAGCCACCAGAGCCAAGGATGTCCCAATAGTTATATATTCAATTCAAGGTGGCGTTCTCCAACTAATTCAGAACCAATGAACGGTAATGATGGATTCCAATTACTATATCAATTGAAGATAGGTACATCCAATCATCTATTAATATTATATGACTTAGTGATAGATTCCATTTCAAAGCATGCATACGGTATAAGGGTTGATTCCCATTGTTGAATTCCACATCCATCGGTTTGTAGTGTAAATTTGACATATGACCGGATGCCTGCCATTAATTTGATTCCAAATCCCAAATCAAAAAGAAATTGAACCCAATTCTGTAGCCGAGTCCGAAGATGGAGTACATCCCCCAAAATGGCCATTGAAGTAGGGAGCATGATGATCAACCAATTAGATGATGAACATCGATCAACCGATTAAGAAAGATTTCTTTGTATAGCCTATGTTGAAACCAACCCTGATGATCTTACTGGTGCTTAGTAGGGAATGGAGAAATGGATGGGAATGGGATGATTATTAATGGTTATTATAGGTCATTCTCTCATTCCTTACTAAGCACCAGTAAGTGATTCACTTAAGCGAATACATTCCCATCACCATGGCGAAGCTGGTCACCTCACGTCACCAGGCGTCGATTTGCGTTGCAATGGACTTCCCCGGGTGGGTTGAAGCCGCCACCACCATCTTCTTTTTCTCAGGTAGGATGTTTAGAATGCATGGTGGAAAGATCTGGGGATGGATAAAAGATGTTCATTGACTGCATGGTTGGTGATGATGATGATGATGATGATGATGATGATGATGATGATGATGATGATCACGATCATGATCATGATCATGATGATCATGATGATGATGATGATTCGGTGACAGAGGTCAGCAGACGCGATGGGTAGATGATTCGTAATAGGGGAAAACACATGGACAAATGAAACAACAGATGGATAGAAAGTACATTATTCTGAGGTGAGTGAACATGTGAAGTTCTTTGATTTGCTGAGAAATCTTCTCCCAAGATACCACGAAGCCGTTGATGGTGCTGGATTCGGTTCCATTCCAGAGCGCTATGGCATTGTGCCCTGTATACTGGTCCCCTCTCAAAAAAAGATAACCAAATTGAAACCGCCACTATTTTCATGTTGATTAACGGTCCTTCTTTGATGCTAATTACGCTCGTATAATTGCACACCTGAAGCAGGATAGCAATTTCAAAGGTGAACCCATTTTCGCGCTTTGAACAAGATTCAGTTTTTGTCAATCTGAATGTGTATATATATATATAGCATTAATATTATATAATATACACATAATATATATATATAAATACATATAGATACCATTTGCATCCTTTTGTATCTGTTTTTTAATTAATTAAGTGGTTTTATTCCCGCAAGATACCCGTCACAATTGATAATGTACACAGTTCTCCCTTTCTTCCAACTTGTGCAGTGCTAACACTGGATGAATGGAAACCTCTGGTTGGTTGATTGCGAAGTAACATTTTGGTATCACTCGGTTTCACATTATCACTTTGGGTTACAATCCAGAATTTCCTCAACCCCGGGCCCCGGTCAGGGCTTTCCAGTGGCTACGCAGTCTACACAATTTATTTGCACTGCAAAGAAATGTGGGGAGGGTTTCTCGGCCCTGAAGTGGAACCACAAAAAGCCCCATAAATGGAGACCCCATGTTGAAAGCATTTGAGAACTACTTGTTGATCTTTACCCTCCAGCAAATCAAGATAGACCCTACCATGAGTTGGGGCGTGGAAGAAAAGCTTCCATAAAAACTCACCATTTTCAGGGTCGAACTGTTAATTTACTGGAGGGTGATATTTCATGATATTTCCTTTTGAATCCTTTTGAGGCATCTAATTCTTTGATGTCGGAACGACGACATCAACTATGTCGGTGGGCAACCCGAAACTCATCAAGATGGGATGATTGATACAAACAGCCAGCCAACAGATCTGTAGTTTGGATTAGTTTGGGAGTTCCCAAATCCAAGTATTAGGAACAAGTGTGTTGAGTAGCAATTACATCACTGGGGTTGGCAGGCTCAACAATCAAGCAAAGTCAAACCTTTCGAGACAACGAGGACAGGTTGAACATCCTGAACATCTCTTGAAATACTCTATAGAGCTTCAATGGTGGTCAGACATGGTCAGACCATGTTAAAGCTCCCACAGAGGTGATGCTTCTAGGGGATTTAAACTTTTAAACGACAGGAAACATGTTCCAATGGCGCGCGCGCGCACCTTGAGGAAGCAAGTGCCGTTGAGCATCTTCATGGGCACAGTGATCCCTGGCTTTCCTTCGGGTGATGTTTTAAAGATTTTTCCAATCAAACATCCACCAGAAATAGGAAATCTATAGAGGAATAGGTGATCCATGGTGTTCCTTTTCTTTGGATTTTTCATGCCGTTTAATGTATATAGATGTGTTTCGGAATGTTTCGGATTTGTACGGTTTACTAGCTATCAGTCCCAACAATGGATTTGTCCTATAGCCAATCCCTTCAGATCCTGGGCCTTTTCCCAAGAATTGCCATTCATTTACACCGTAGATTCCTATTTGTGACAAACCCCAAGGATTTTGTTGTTTGTTTCCAGATATCTACATCACCTTCTATCCATATTTGTAGCAAATGGAAAAGAGCCTTTTTCTTTCGTTCGATATGAATCTATATGTTCAATTTGGATATGTTTTGCATGATAAATATCTATTAGGATTTATGTTTTTCTTGTTTACAGCAATTTGTGCAAAGTGGATGATCGTTGACAGCACATAAATTTTTTTCTATAATAATATATATATATATATGATTAATATATATATATATATACTCGTTCATAGCGAATCCCTAAGATTTCTCATTGGATTGGTTTAAGGGAAATGTTGCTGGAAACTCCAACCAATTCGATGGTAAAAACTATGGTTTTCGGTTCAGAATTTCCCTTGAATCAGCATTTAGATATATATGTTTCTCTCATTACGGGTAATTTAACGTAGCATTGGAAGCAATGGCCCATTTATATTGTCTTTTTCCATCAAAAAGTGATGATTCGGATGAATATTCACAGCAAATCCCATACTGTTATCCATAGCTATTCCAAAACTTCCCAGGTTTTTGCCAAAAAAATCATTTTAAGTTTGGTCGAAAAAAATCCCTTTGGTTGGTATTCTGTTGACCCAATGGTTTAGCCTCTGGTAAACGTTTACATAACTATGGAAATTCAGCATGCTATTCATGGGAAAAATCCACGAAATTTCTATGGCCATGGCTTCAAGTTCGCAAACTGGTAGTCATTACCAGTGGGTAGCAGTTGGTACAGCAGGTATTCTGTTTACGCAATGGAATAGCTATGCCATTGGTTGGTAAAAAATATACCCAATGGTTTAGCACCAGGATCCTGTTGATGACATTGGTGCTAAACCAATAGTTAATCACCTATGCCAATGGTTTACCCAGGATCCTGTTGATGAACCTCTTCTGGATGGTTGGACTCTTCAACCCCGTCACCGATCACAGCTATGGCCGTGTCCTGGCACATACACTGCCTTACCTGGGCCTTCAGCGCCTCGGATGTGAGGAGAGTGTCATGGGTTTTCCTTAACATCCTATGAATTATATATATATATATAGTGATATATAGTGATATATATATATATAGTTACATATATATGCATATATATGTATAATTATATGTATATAATTATATATAGTTATGGCGTCATCCTGAACTTTGAGATGGGAGTTTTGAAGATCTTCCCTTTTTAAGTGGGTTCTTTGAGAAAAAATAACATATTCTATCTACTCCAGGATGACTATACAGACGTAAATCATATTTATGTGTGTATATATATATACAGTACATATATAAATATATACGTACTTCGTACCTGTTCGGTTTGTCTCGAGTGATTGGTCACTTGTCCCATAAGCGAGGAGAGTTTGCCAATCCATCAAGTGGATCGCCAATTTTGAGGGGCCTAGCTTGGGGACAGGTTTGGGATCCAGTGATTTCATTCGGGGCAATATATGGCTCAAAGACTGTACGTTTGCACACGCAAGAATTGATGTAACATGACCAATTCTCTGTTTGCTAGCCCATGTTTGAGCTAAAGCCCGTTCTTGCTCCCAAGAAATGATCCGAGACGGTCATCGAAGGCTGGCGTTCTTTGCACTGATGGTCTTTGTCCTCATCGCTCTCCGTCCAGTGTGTGGCAAGTGCCGCCGAGTCGCGTGGATGCACCGGCAGGATTTGGATGTTGCAGTTTGGGGATGGATTCAAACCTATTAATTGCAGTATATGGCGATGGCTCAAAATTATAGTACCAAAAATGGTCATTCTTAATGGTAGATAAACATAAACCAACCAATTATAGGGTGAATAATTTTGAGCCATACCCATATTTGGAACATCCATTGACCGGATTTTACCCACTGATTTCGGATTCACCAGGAGATATTGTGAGTATTGACCCATGAAACCAAGCACCTCTCAAGAAGTGCAGGTTGGAACCCCACAAAGTGGGGTCCCTTTAAAGATTCACAAGTTTCCACATCGGAGATAGACCGCAATCTTGTGGGTGTAACTGGGATAGGTCCCATGGTAGGCAGTACGATGAAAACGTACAGGAGAAATGGATTCTGTTAAGAGCAAGAAGCTGGGGATGATTTGGAGTCACGCTGACTCTGACAGGTGTTTGCGCGTCTTATTGTTCTGGGGTCTGCAGTCATAGATATGAAATACGACCTGGGATCACTACTGTACCTCAATTCATATCACCAACCAATTCAAGTCTAGCATCAGAGGACATCTTTGCACGTAACCTTACATTGATCCGCTATGGTTGGTCCACAGGGCCCAGAAAGCCCAAAACATGTGAGGTTTCCTGGTACACTATGACAGTGCTCTATATGTTGGGCCAGCTCCTGATCTGGAGCGTGATCATCTACACCTTCGTAGACTTTGCTCAACATCAAGGGACAGGCGCATTTTTCGATACCCATACCGCCGATACCTCAAGGATAAACGGGCATGGGGCCGGGTCTTTTTGTGGACCAAGTTGAGGGGCTCTGAAATTGAAATGATTTGATCCCAGATGTCACAGAATAACCCCCAGCATGTCAAAAAGATCTTGATTGAGCCAGACGTCTACATCGGCGCTTATCCACCGGAGCTTAACAATGCGGTCTTAAAAAATCACTGCTTTCTTACCGGCCCTTTGTAGCAGGTGAAAATGGTTACAAGGGTCCCATGAATCGCAACGCGCACATCTTTGCCTATTTTGAGCCTGGCACCTTGCTCTTCCGCTGGCTCGCTTTGATGCTACACCCGCTGAAACTGGAGTCTTCCTCCAAGCGACTCGGGCCCTGATGACATGGGGTTGTTGTCATGACAAGGACCCTGATGAGGCCCCAAGGCATGGATGTCAACAAAAATATGACTTTTGTGGGGGGTGTCATTCTCTGAAGATGCCAAGATGATTGAAGATGGATGACAATATATGCCCATGCTACTGTATTGGACGAACTGGGGATTGGTGACCTTGGCCGACCTTTGCTGTGCCGATGTTCCACATGACATCACATGACACAAGAGTGACAGGGGTGGTGCGGGTGAGGTCAGAAGATGAAAAGGCAGAAGTGGAGGTTTGAAATGGCAGACTTGGCTCTTGGGCTTTGTCTCTGGTCAGTGAGTATGGCCCTGGCTGAGTCAGGTCAAATGTGTGTGTCCTGGTGTGGATAAGGTCATGGATGGAGATATGCAAAGATAAGGAAACCAAGAAACCTGATGATCTGGATGAGTGGTTGGTGGTAGTTGATGGTTTCAAAATGTTTCAATCTCGCTTTTTACCTCCCGCATTTTGTTCCCAGTTTTTGTCTTGGTATTGTTATCCCCAACTGGCTGGGACTTGCGTCGCCACTGCTTCGATGACAAGAGTGTCGCGACGTCGTGATATATATATATATATATACAGTGGATATACATGCATGTTTATATATGGCTGCAGCTCAAAATGTAAGGTCCCGATCCATACCCCGGACCCACAGGCGATCCATACCCCGGATCCAGATCCCCGATCCATACCCTCGATCCATACCCTTTTGAAGAGATTGAATTCATTTGAGACCATTTGTGAACTCCTTCGTTCCATACGTCCGGATCACCGCGTAGTGATCCATACCCGTTTTTTGATCCATAGCCATACATATATAGATATATGTATATATACACAAATATACATGGCTCATCATATGTATATTACATACATGTCTCTATGCATGTATACAAAGTAAATCTACAGAACATTTGGCCAGCTTAAGGACCTGGAACACAGAAATCCAATCGGCTTGGACCCGAATCTTGCGGCCAGCACTTGCGGCCAGCAATGCCCCAACCCGACCCTCATGGTTGACATGAAATTTTACTAGGTTGATTAGTTAATGGTTATAATTAACAAAGAAATGGGACATAAACAGTTAGTTAACTACGAACATGATTATCCAAGTATATATGTACAATGGTTAACATAAGAAGGTAATTAACAAAGAAATGGGAATGTAGCAAAACCTCTGTTACCATTTGAAAAAGGGGATGAAGTCCATCAATCCAAGCTGTTTGTGAATCCGGGTCTTGATCCCCCAAATGATATGCCCTGGGGCATCGCGTCCAGGTATATTTTTGCATCTCTTCTGCGGTCTCCGAATGAGTCAAGGAAGATGATTATCATCTGCGACCCCAGCTGCGTTTTAAGCGCTGACTGATAGCAGACACGAGAGCTGCAGCTCTGCTCTTGGAATGGCTCAAAACCGACAAGCCCGATATTGGGAGATTCAATTGGTTCAACCCTCAATCTGACAAGCCATTGATGTTGCCTTTTGAGCCATACCTGCCTCTGCTGACGACTCATAACAAGTGAGTTTGAATGTGATCAGCAAATGGTAAAAAGTCGTGTCAGAGGAGCAGGCTATAGAGGGGAAGGACCAACTACAAAGAATATCAAGACGCAACCAAAACCGAAGCCTCACACCAGCAGTCAGATACTGTGATGGATCAATATCAAAAACCTGGAACGACAGGTATAGATGTGAATGTGTCAACATCGGTCAACGTTAACCATTACAAAACGGCTTTGACAAGAACCATTTAGTTTTTAATTCAATATGGTCATCTGGATAAGTTTGTGAATCATTTTATCCCCCAAATCCTGCGGAGATCCGTTTGGAGGATGAGAAAGACACACAAGGAGTAAGTCTCACCAACTAGTCAGACAATCAATGGATGGGTACTGTCGTGTACTGTGCCAAACTGTTGACCCAAACTGAGTCAATATAGATATATACCACCAACTGCCAGTTATAAACATCTTAGTTTCTGTCTTTTGGCGCCCATTTTTGTCTTGGCCTAAAACCATTAATTATTGAAATTTGGGATTATATGCCCATTAATATATCACTATCAATATCCCTATTGACTAGACTAATATGGCACAGAGTCCCTGTGAAGTCTCGGCCAAGGAACGGGCGGCTGCGCTGGCGGATGTGGTTGCGACGGGCTCAATGGTGAGGTTTTTTTAATCCGGGCACGTCTTGGAGGATCATCTCATTCAATAAGTGGTTAGTAACATTGGTGAGTTTCGCCACTTATATATATATATATATATATATAAATGGCATAAACCATGGATAAACCATGGATAAACCATGATAAACCCAATTTTGGGGACGAATCCGATCACCAATGGATTCTGGAAAACCACGAATCCGATAGGATGATCCTTCAAGTTGGATCCTGATGTGACTTCAAATCTGAGTCCGCTCCAGATTTGGCGGGGTTGGATTGACCAAATGATCTTACCCTCTGGTAATTTAAGATAGCTATTGAAAATGGCCATTTATAGTGGATTGTTGATTGTCCCACTAAACATGGTGATTTCCCATACTTATGTTAGTTTACCAGAGGGTATTGTACGAGACAAGTGCAAGTGAGGTACACATCTCCGGACCACTCAGAAGAGTTACTGTTTCCCTACGACTTGTCCAACTGCTGTTAGACTGTGTTACCTAAAACCTGATTTGTTACAGATGGACCAGCACCACCTTTGGCCCTGTTCAACCTTGTCTCTTGATACCACGGTCACAATGGTTGGCTTTCCTGATCTTCGGGATGGTCGCTACCAGAGAGTGTTGGCGGTTGAACCAGCAACCACCCTTTGGTTGTCAAACATGGTGTGCTGGAAATTTCCCCATTGAGTTCGATGATTTTCCTATCAAGACCTCCATTGAATTCAGGGAGTTCCCAGCGGCCCGCCATGTGTGAGGACACCAGAGGGTAGACTTCTGTGTGGCCTTAGGATAGTAAAAACCAAGGACAAAGTGGAGAAGTTTCAGCTCGACGATGACTTTGACTATGACAACTGTTCGGGACCCTCAGACTATGTGCGCAATCGTTCGATTGGTTAATATATGGGGTTACACGGTTACACTAGCTGCTTTATTGGGAATTGTAATTGTCCATACCAGGAATACCTATACAACAACCAGTAAAACGGGATGGGATAGGGTATTGTTCTGGCTCATGTCAGAATCCAAAGGCGAAGGCGCAATTGAAACAGATTTGACAATGATGGTCAGGATGTTTGATGTCCTGATTCTATGAATACAGTAACTTAACCATCCTTTCAACTTCCCAACCTTTCAAGTTCAACAGATCTGTAGTAGCACCGCCCAATTATACCCTTCAATATCTGCCTTTTGGGCCAAGGCCCTTTGTCACCGCCCGAGTGGCCCTATGACCAAAGACCTCGACCAGAGCCGAAAATGTCGACACGTCTCACTGTGGTACATGGTAGACCCAACAGATTCAAACATCTCCCCAGCGTTTCTTTTTTCAGAATGGGGTGGTCATTTTTTTTTTCCCATTCTCTTGAAGTTGGGTTTACCATAGCAATAGTTAGGTAATACTTCCTCAGAGGGTGGTTATGAAGATAGATACTCATGTAAGCACTGTCTCCTTAAATCAGACTATGACCCCCAACGATTCAAGCTACTTCCACCAGGCGTCATTGCCCTCAAAACATAGGCAGAACTCCCTGTGCTTCCTTTACTTGATTCATATTTGTAGGATTATCTCATTGGTTGTTTGACATGTGTTCCTTTTTCCTCATTGGGATGATCCTTGATGACTCATGATGACACTCGATCAGA
This sequence comes from Symbiodinium sp. clade C Y103, assembly GCA_003297045.1. Lineage (NCBI taxonomy): Eukaryota > Dinophyceae > Suessiales > Symbiodiniaceae > Cladocopium > Cladocopium sp. clade C. The sequence continues at coordinate 20,905 of BGPT01002258.1, read as the reverse complement.
CTTTCCCTGGGGTGAAACCACCAACCAGTCATACCGTTCTGAAGCGCCGCGTTGGCTCGGGCGAAAGGCATTGTTTAAATTTTGTTTATTTGTTGTTGTACAGTAGATGTGTGAATTTTGGTTCTATCCTACATGATCTTCACATATCTGTATACATATCTAATCGTATCCTATTTTTTACATGGTTTCCTTTGTTGTATATTTAATAGATACCTTTTCAAGCTGACGGCTATCCAAAGCTATGCATTTTGGGCATCAGCCATCTATTTGCCTCCTGCATCAACGCCTATGGCTGCGCCAAGTCGGTAAAATTCTCTGACATGGCCAGGCGCAGTCACCGCGCCTGTCAGTGTTTGGGGATGAGCCAAGGAGTTTGTTGGAAAACGATGGGCTTCCAAATTGGGTGGAACCCCAAGTGAAAAGCAAGTGAAAAGAAATTGATGGTTGAACCACAAGTCATATTTTTGAGTACTGTGTGCTTTGCCTTCAGAAAAGTGAGGATATTGATGTCATGGAGCATTGCACGCATCGAAAACACTGAATACTAGCTTAGCCCTGAAACGTTCTGCCCTATATAATTATATATATATATATAGAAATTGTTTTTGTTGTTCTTGTTTCAGGACGCATTCCAGAGCAGATGCATATTCATCGTTCTACATCAGAATAATGTCTTGAAGTGTATGGATTCAGAGTTCCCTGCTACAAAAATTGGTGAGTTTTGTTTTCCTATTAGCATCTAGAGACCTCTACAGCGATATGATTGCTTGGGTCCTGACCAGGCAAAATGCGGAAGGCGATTTGCGTAGGAAGGGTGTCATCATTCCCAACGCCTTTTGGCAGTGCGACGCAATGGATTCGGTGGATTGCAGCAAAATTCTTCAAAGAATTGTGATCAAGCAATTTCAATCTGAACATTGAAGTCCGTGGGTAATGTTTCAAGTGGATTTGGCCACATGTGGGGGAAAATTGGGTGTGGGTCGCACAAGATCCCTTGTTTTGGGGGTTTGAAGATCACCAGAAATGGCTCAAGGGTTCCCTTTCCTTTCGAGTTTGTGATTCATAGGGGAGACATGGGATCCTGCAAAAGGGTGGTCATAAGCCAAGCTTCAGGGTGCTTTGGGATTCGCTATTCTTCGCCGCACCACTGTGGTTCTTCTCTACCAACAACATCCATGGAGCACTTCCACCTCTGGCTCATAGTTAATAAGCAATGCATTGTAAACCTGTACTCCTGGATTGTAGTCAATTCTCAAAATCGCAGAATATGAATTGCCAGGTAATCAGTAATTGTCCATATTACCCACGGTACATGGATTCTTTGGCTGGGTTTTTTCCACGGTTTCAACCGTGGGCCCCGTGGGCTTTCCACGGAAAAACGCGTACCACCAGACCACCAAGGTCTCCAAGTGGCGGGATGAGATTCGAGACTGGCGCAAGCTGAACTGCGAAGCCACAGCTGAGCAGTGGCAGGTCCAACGGGGTCGCTGGTTGAATCCCCAGGAGAGCTAAACGACCAATATGATGTAAATATGATTTAATAGGATGGTAAACATTGTATAAACATGATGTTAATCATTCTATACATATATATATATATACATATATATATATATATGTCTAAATAGCATTCAACCACGCATTTCATGAAACGAATCATCTTAAAGAGCCATCTTTTGCTTTTTGTTTGAAACATTGCGCCGGCTCCAGCCCCAGGAACTGCAGGAGTCTGCACCGGCGCCCAAAACGCCACGACTTTACTCCACGCATCTGAGGTGCCACTACCGGCAGTGAACAAATGCAACACCTCTTGGTACCTGCAACGGTTTCATCAAACATGGCTGGGGAATGCTGGGAAATCCAAAAGAAGTCAATGGAGGGTTTTTTTCTATATGAAGGTCATGGAAGTAGGTTGGGAATCTTCCAGCAAGCCATGTTTGAATAGCAGAGGGTAGATTGTCGTTCTTTGAAATGTTATATAGTTATATGTATATCATTCTACATGTCAGCAAGCATGTTTTTCCTCAACAGGTAAACCACTGATTTGTATTTAGTGGGCTCATGTTTGGGAAAAAATAATATAGAGTGTATGTTCATGTCATGTCCCACTAAGCGTGGTGATTGCGCTGGTAGAATGATGAGGGCCTGGACAGTTTTCAGGGGGGTTCGGATTATGTATATATCATATATATATATATATTGTATCATATGTATATACATATTATACATATATAGCTACAAGGAAGTATGATTGTGAAGCACTTAAACGTTGTTGCAAGCCAGTTGCTGGGTACCTTGAGCGCATGGCAGGTTGGATCCAGAAGCGATCCAGCGCCGACAAATGCGCATGGAAGGGCTGCTGAATGCTGTGGTGCTTGGCAATTTACAGGCGCTCTGGTGGATCCAGTGGACTGGTTGATCGAATTGCTGGGGATGATTGCACTGCAATCTTCCCAAGCTTTGAATAGCCAAGTAAGCCTTTTTTGGGGTCCAATTTTTCATAGTTGATGCCTGATGCACCATATTTCACCATTTATGGGAGCACCTTATCAAACAAGCTGTAGGTTTAGGGATGACTCAGCAGGTGGATTGCCCCCATATCAACCTGTCGAGATTCCCTCGCCATAGGCCTGCGAAGAGGGGACCTATTGGACGCCAAGTGCCTTGACACAGCCGTTGCCACCTGAAGGTCGAGGTGAATGGTTACCATTGTGGTGATGTTTTCATGGAGGAATATGATGGATTTGTCTGAAGATATAGGGGAACACTTCTAAATTTTGGGGTACGTACATATATATATATAATGATATATATATATATATACCGGGTTCAGCTGAATCTATATGTACAGTATGTATGTATATATATAATCCTGTGTCTTTTGAAGTGAGGGTTGTGCAGTGGAGAAGCGAGGGTTCAGATTGCCGTGCCCGCAGCTGTTTGTTTTTTCCAGTTGCTACGGGGAAATAAATGCCTTTCCTGTGGCATTATGATGCGTCTAGCTCTGACTCTGAACCCGGCGATCCTGTGATGGTGCTACTGGCTTGGTTTATGTCTTACTTGTTTTGAACATATCGTCAAGTCTATTCGTTTTGACATATAAAAATGTATGCCAGGAACCTGGGAATCAGGTTGACCTCAAGGAGAGCCAGATCAGGAGTTTGGAGTTTGGTGAGGAGTTTGCCACCCGTGCAGGCGGCAGCATGGTTTTTTACACATATTTCCAGGTTGTTTGATACCCGTTATCTTTACTTCAAAGTGACAGGCTTGCAAGCTACTTTAGAACCTCTGAAGCGGCCACTGTCCATTGTGACGGATTGCCTGGATCCTAAGTAGAATTTTGCTTGCGCACGATCAATCAAAGTAGCAATGGTTGCATGAGGTAGTGGAGCTGAAGCCCCTGCAATTTCTTTGGATATGCTCTTTTCTGGAGCGGGCCGCCCAAAAATGATCAAGCACCTGTCAGTACCTCAAATTTCACACATGTAGGCATTTGAAGACCCCCCAAGTTGCCAAGGTCTATGTGTGACAACGCTGCTGGTCCGACGAAATGGCTGAAGGCCAACTTTCCATGCGTGCCGTTCCAATCTCAACTTTCTTGGGTTGTTTACCTCTTGCAGCTCTGTTCGGATACGAAGGATGAAAGGCTACAAAAAAACCTTGTTTTTTTGGTGTTAAGGCTACAGAAAGATATGAAAGAGAAACCTTTGCCCGCAGAAGATGAGGCGCCCTCACCACCTCAAATTGGCATAAATCCCAATAAAATCCTGTTGTACCGCCCTGCTTCGGCCAGGCCGATTTGTACACTTGCGGGTTTCCCTGCAAGGCATTCAGTGCCCTGAGAACGGAATCGGAGCTCTTGCAGGACAAAGCAGCAAAACCTTTTTGGCTCATGCTGAAACGGATCAAACTTTGCAAGCCAAAAGTTTCCCAGCATAACACTGAGAGCGTTTTTTTAAAGAAGTGTCCATTTTCATGTTTCCGTTTTCCCTTTTTTCCATTCAGACTCCTTCCCCGGAAAACTGAACCGATTGAGGCTTGCATTCTCGAGAATGTTCGAGGTCTGGTTTCAGTGCTGGGTGAAGTACGAAAACAGTTGGCTAAATGCGGGAATTACGAGATTGCAGTGTGTGGGGTAAACCCGATCCTTGGTCGATACTGTATTATTATTTGAAGTTTTGGCCGATGCATCATAGAAAGGTTCCAAAAAGTGATACAACATAATACTATCATTTTCGGATAGACTTCCTAGCACCTCCTCCTGAGCCTTAGGAAAGACTTTGGCGTGGATGCTTGTCGGGACAGAATCTATATCTTCATGATTCTAAGGGAGTATCTTCCATCAAACCCATTTGATTTGCAGCACCATGCGGACGGCATACTGGAATCAATGAAATCCATATCGACCATTCCATGGTCCAAGACTTAGTTTCTGTTCTCTTGGGAATCACATGCTATGCCTGCTATGTTTTCTTCATTTCCACACCCTCCATACTAGGTCAACTTTTCTTCTCGAAGATGACGATGTCTCAGTACGTGAAATCAGTTCCAAGAAGGATGAAAGGGTGTGCAAACGAAAACTACATGAGAAGAATGCATTTGACTTGGCCACAAGGCCCCAACTGCGCTTGATTTTCTTCCGCTTTGCTGGTTCGAAGTTTGCAACTTACTACTGTCTAGATTTTCCTTTAACAGCGGAGGCCAAGAAAGAAAGAACCTCAGTGGAGACATCATAACTGGGCTTTCATGAAGAAACACCAGGCTTGGAACTCCAGACTCAAAGGGTTTCAATTCAATTCTTGGCCTCGCCAGTTGTCTCCGGCTGCAGTGCGTGGAGCTGCAAAGAAGAAGTTGGGGGCTGCTGTGAAATGTCTGCACCAACGGTCTGAACAGGTGAGACACCAAGTTTATTCGAAACCATGCTCTTAAACTTCACCTAGCCAGTATACGTGTCTATGATGAAACATCCTACCGGGCCGCCTTGCCCTCCGCTACCCGGCCCTCAGGCTTTGGACATCATGACTGTTGTCAAGCCAGACTGGCAGATGGCAGACCTCAGCCAGAACGTGCACATGATGCCAGTGATTCAGCCTGGCCAGTGCCATACTGAGACGATGAAAAATGAGCAAATATCGTGTATCTATGGATCAAATATTGCATCAATAACTTCAAGTTCAAGTCACTGGCTAAGGCCATTCCCATGTATCACGTCTAGCCCCCAGATTTGAAAACAAAGAGTTGAAGTCAATGTAGGAGGGATCAACTTCAGTAACAGCTCAGGCCAGGAGCAGACTACTTTTCGGCCAGCAGAAGACGACACATTACAGGCAAGGGGTTGCTCAAAGTCTCTTGAAACGTACCCCGTATAAAATTTGGATCTTAAAACTTGCCAGGTACAGAGAAGTTATTACTGATGGGGTTTCCTCTTCACCGATTGAACTCTTCATGTTCAAGTGAAGCGGTGTCAACCTTAGAGGGCCTACATTTGTGTTCATTTCATACACTCCAATCCCAAGATTTCCCAAGGAGAAACACAGCCTTGCTGGAAATTCGATGCACTTGAGAGCTATTGCGGTAGCTTGGGTGGTCATCCTCAAGGCACCAATATGTTAAAACTATTTGCTGATATTTGCTGGACTTGTCTAATTATAGAATGGGCTAACGCCCTGGTGCCGCCGACCCCCCCATTTGTGGGGGAGGTTGGTTCAATTGTCCCTCCCGTAGCAGAGCTATTTGAAGATGGTGNTATAGAATGGGCTAACGCCCTGGTGCCGCCGACCCCCCCATTTGTGGGGGAGGTTGGTTCAATTGTCCCTCCCGTAGCAGAGCTATTTGAAGATGGTGGTGTACATGCCCTTTGGGCAACACCCTAAAAAACAACGGCTGTGGCTTGAATGGGCATCTTTGAACGCGCTAAAAAACAACGGCTGTGGCTTGAATAACGGCTGTGGCTTGAATGGCTCCCTAGAAGCGCCTGGAAGCCTGGAAGTCCCATGGCACAGGTCAAGCTAGACCAGGCTTGAATGGCTCCCTAGAAGCGCCTGGAAGCCTGGAAGTCCCATGGCACAGGTCAAGCTAGACCAGGCTTGAATGGCTCCCCAGAAGCACATTTTAAGCTTTTTAGGGTTTAAGGCCTGCCAAATGGCATCTTTGAACGCTGTAAAAAACAACGGCTGTGGCTTGAAGGGCTCCCCAGAAGCACATTTTAAGCTTTTTAGGCTTTTTAGGGGTTTAAGGCCTGCCAAATGGCATCTTTGAANCACATTTTAAGCTTTTTAGGGGTTTAAGGCCTGCCAAATGGCATCTTTGAACGCTCTAAAAAACAACGGCTGTGGCTTGAATGGCTCCCCAGAAGCACAAAAGTCCCATGGCACAGGTCAAGCTAAAGCAGAAAGGTAAGGCCAAAAGGCTTGAATGGCTCCCCAGAAGCACATTTTAAGCTTTTTAGGGGTTT
>BGPT01002258.1:0-14009 GCA_003297045.1 Symbiodinium sp. clade C Y103 | reverse complement strand
CTAGGGCCTGCCACATGGCATCTTTGAACGCTCTAAAAAACAACGGCTGTGGCTTGAATGGCTCCCCAGAAGCGCCTGGAAGCCTGGAAGTCCCATGGCGCAGGTCAAGCTAGACCAGAAAGGTAAGGCCAAAAGACCACTGAGTAAGATGAGTCCCACACCTGCGGTGGTCCCAGGCGCCGCCCCTGCCTTGGCTAAGNAAAGGTAAGGCCAAAAGACCACTGAGTAAGATGAGTCCCACACCTGCGGTGGTCCCAGGCGCCGCCCCTGCCTTGGCTAAGGCCGGGGTCGGCGGATTCATGATATCCATGTAAACTTAGGGATATCGATGTATATTCTAGGAACATTGTCCATGCCAAACTGTTAAATTTCCAGAGGGTATAACCATGATATAAATGTGAATTTATGCAGATTTAGGTCATATGATCTTATGACGGTGTGTTGGAGGCTACCTTTGGAATACCTTTTGGGCCATAATTTTTTGTTGGAGCATGAGTGGAGCTGGAAAGGACTGGCGTAGAGATGGAACATCCACCATTTACCATTTCAGGGGACACGACTATCAATGGATTGCTCCTAGAGGAAACCCATGGGAAGTCCTGTATTTCACGGGGAAATGCGTGGTTTCAGGTCGATTTTCCCTTTAATCAATCCATTGGGGCTAGGGTTTTCCGTATCTTTTGGTATGTTTACTCCAGGGTTTTTGTCCTCATCCCCTGGACGCATCGGCCCTTGATTTACCTCGAGGACACCCTGAGGCGGTTGGTGTCTTTGAGAGAACTGAAGGCAGGGGTGGAGGGTTGGGGGCTCCCATCCTGCCACCAAGGGACTCTGAAATGACATATACAGATGGGAGAACTTGACCGCTCTCACAGATGGATGGATGAATGGAGGTGGAGCCAGGGTTTCGTTTGGGGTATTTGCAGGTGTTGGCCATTGGATACTCTTGGGGGAAGTTGTCCTATAATTGTCCTACAGGAGTAGGGGATGGTCAATGGTAGGGTTGAACATCCTTTGCATACAAGTCAGCCCAGTTGCTGGTACCAATGAGTGTGGCAGGTGGCTGCAAGCGGTGAAGATGACTCAGTCTTGCAGGCTGTGAAGGGAAGGTGGCAGTCTTTTAGGCAGTGCAGGTATCGAATAGCGTTGCAGATCAGTTCAGGGTCAGTGGCTTGCTGAGTGTGACCTCTGTTAGGCAGCGATCTTTTTGGCCAAGCAAGCTGGCGTTAGTGAAGCGGAAATTGCGGAGGTTGGGCAGAGGGCTGCGGGTGATTTTGACCGTTTTTGACCTGTGATTTGGGGATCCTTAGGGAGGGGGTCGCAGCATGTTGGCTGCCTGAATGAAGAATTCTGAGATCTCACCTGCTTCGCAATGGCACCTAAGCCCACATCATCCAGAGACCTGTGCCTGTAGGCGCAAGACAGCTTCAACCAACGCCTGAAGGCACATGCTGCTGACACCCGGGGCCAGTGGCACTATAGCTTGACCGCTCCTTTGCAGCTGCGGTGAGCAGCCGGGGCTGGTGGCGTGAGTTGCAAAGCTGTTTGCAGTCAGGACTATGCCCACTGGTTGGTTGCTTCAAATGTTGCCTTTGTTTTTCCGATTCCACCGACCTACCCGTCTTTTCGAGTTCAGTTGAAACATGTTGAGCCCACCAGCATGGTGCCCAGTTTTCCAGCTCGAGCAGCCGTAATTTTCCGCGCTTCCAATGATGCTGGCACCCTCTGCCAGCCCCGCGCTGATCAGCCATGGCGGGCACACGCCCTCCAGGCCCGCCTTGCCTCGGCCCAGGGTGACAGCCATGGCCCTAGCCATGACTGGCACAGCAGTCACGGTGGCAGGGCAGGTGGGGCGAAGGCGAAGAGAAAGACCTGTGATGTTGGCATCCACCAGCAGGACTGAGGGACTGAGGGAGGTGGGAGTGTGTGGTACTGCAGCTGCAGAGAAGCACTTTGGGGATGGGTGTTTTTTCCCCCCTCCCATAGCTACAGATATAGATTGAATATTGAATGTGATTCTGTTCGGGCCAATATCGACCATTAGGCACTTGAGTATTTCAAACGGCGCATTGGGACGAACACCTGAGAGAATGAAATGACCTCAATGTCACTGGTCCTGGACCCGGAATACCGTACAAGGTTAGCACTCCCATCCCCCTAATATGAAATTCAATAACATTTATTGAGCACTCCCTGTAAGTGGTCCCAAGTATGTGTAAATCCCCTACATCGGCTAGGTTTCAATCCTTGGTGGCGAATTTTAGTATATTTTAATTGATCCGTTCGTCCTGAAGTTTGGCTCAGTGTATCCACCAACAATTTTTCCTTGCTTACAGGTGCCAGGAATACAGATATAATTACACACATACATGCTACACATAGATATTTTAATATTGTATGTAAACCTGATGTTTATCCACTTTGAAAGTAAAGAACACAAGTCCAAAGTTTTTGGGTTAGCAGCTGAATCCAGGAGTCGATTTCTGCGTTCCGCTGGTCTGGTGGCTGGTGCTGGTGCTTCAGCAGCAGACGCTGAGGTGGCACGGACGAAGTCAACAGAAATGATCGTTAGATATCGTTAGTACCTAGAGGGGGCATCCCCAAATGACGTTATTATCACAGTTCAGCCAAGTTCAGCCATACTGATATCTTATTTTCAGGCCTGCGCTTGTTTTTGGGAATGATTGGTGTGTTGCTGGAAGATTGCTGGCTCGCATCAAGTAAAGATATTAGAGATGGCTTCCACGATTGTGGTCATTTTGTCTAATTACTTCTTCTGCCCAACTCTTTATTGGTGATGGTTGGTGATGGATATATTGGATAGGTCAGAATTTGAGTTTTGCTCCCGTACTGGCAACCATTCACCCATTCACCTTGTATTTAAATGTATTTAACCTTTAGGTGCCCCCCAGTTTTATGCCCATGTCAGAGCTCATATCCTCCCAGCAATACCTTCGCAACTCTGGCAGGTTCAGGTGGTACAAGGCATTCGGAGAAAGAAGTTGGGCTTTAGCGACGCTTGCCTTGCGCTGACACGCCCCAAACAGATACATATTACAGTCACAGTACATACCCAAATATACCCAAACATCGTATACCTTTAACATCCTTGAAGATATTATATACACACATGAAATTTGCACACGCATATGATCACATGTATGCAACTACATATGTACATGTACGGAGTATATATGTGTATATATATATATATATGCATGTGTGTGTATATGAATGAACACATACACATACACATATCATTATACATACGCGAGTCAATGTCTCAAACCGATTACGAAAAGAGGTTTTGGAGGTTCATTTATGAATACCATACAATATACATACTGTATCATACTGTGGATGGTTGCGAAATCCTGCACCATTTTGGATGGTTTTTCAACCCTTTGATGGGATGAAGCACCTATCAAGGACATCTACGTCTCCGAGATGGGCCTCGGAACCCAGCGTCTCTTGGAAGCCATAGGGGCGGCAGCGGGTGGATCGAAGCGATCAGTTCCATCATGGAACCCTCAAAGTGGCCGTGTAAAAGGGATTAAAAGGGTAGGAACATCATCGAAATCCATCGAATTCCTCTATAAATGGAGGTTTTAATGGGAAAATAACCTATAAATGGATAGGAAAACATATTTCGCAAAGTCCAAGAGGTGCAACCTATCCTATAGTGACCATATTTTGGGGCGATGAGCCACGAGTTTATGGGGAGATAATGAGAATACCGGGTAGTTTTTTAAAGATCCAGTCATCTAAACATGTAGGAAAACCAACTTCCAGCAACTTCCACCTTCCTGAAAATCGGCCAGTGAGAACATCACCTTTCCAAGCCCCAAGGATGGGGAAGCGCAGATTTCAATGCGCCAGACGAAGCCTTGTGTCATCAGATGATGGACCGAGCCATCTTGGAGGGTGGTGTCAATTTGGTATCCTGGCGTAAAGTACAGGTTTCAGATGGTGTAAGGATATTAAATGCAAAACTAGAGTTCTGTTTATCTGTGTTTGTAATATGCTCTATTGACGAGTAGAAGGTTCCCTTACTTGTTGAAACCCATGTTTGGGAGACACCTTGGCGCCTTGGCATTTTGGCGCACATGATTTGTGAGGTTTTCAATCCCCTGGTGCCCCTCGAATGGATTGGATCCGCATCTTCACAGCCTGCAAGCGCATGCCAAGGTTGATACGGCTGAACAGTACCCCATCCCATCAGATGCCTTGAAACCAGAAGGTTTGACAGAAGAGATCATTGGCAAGTGGGTTGCCAAAGACAAGACGAGGAGAGATAAGATCGTCGTCGCAACCAAAATCACTGGCGGATTGAATGTCAATGCTCAAAATATTCGAGAAGATTTGGAAGGGTCTCTAAAGAGTGGCTCGTCATGGTTTGTTGAAGTGTGATGCTCACCATTTTGACTTTGATAGTCGCTCACTGGGTTTGCTGAAGGTGATGATTGATTTTCCCGGTGGGAAATCCACCATTCAGCAAATCTATGCATCATTGGGACTATTTGGGCCCCTTAAGGCAAACCCAAGTTGGAGCGACCCCCAAAGCTACAGGGCACCCATTGAAATCCGAGGATTGCAAATGGATCATGTGGACTCTCTGCTGCAAACGGGAGGGCTGAAGCATGATATGGAAGTCATTTAGCACTTCAAACAGGGTTGAAATCCGTATATTGAATAACGCTTATGGGTCCGTTCTTGCGAGCATTCACTATTGTTTTTGGGGAGGAAATCCGGGAAATCAACGAAATTTGGCAGTGGGCATGAGAAAACTCACATGTTTTCACCATCCTCTCAGGGCCATGCGGATGCCCGCGCCAAGGACCTATACTTGACGCACTGGTCCTTTCGGATGTCGCAACCGCAACAGAACTGGGGCCAGTCGCTGCAATATCGACAGACCCTGGAGAAGATCGCTCGCCGTGAGGGGCAAGCAACCTTCGAGGAAGTGGTAGGAGCCATGGATAAATTGGCGACTTGGCGATGCAGCCTGGGTTTCCAGTTGTCCGTTGGGGGCTTGAATCCAAGGATACCATAGGTATGGCATCAAGATGAGTTGCTGGAGGGGGACGCAACATGACGTCAGATTGCATATGATATACACTTGAACAAGAAATGTATGTTGGATCTTGATGCATTTTGGCTGTGAGTTACCTTCGATCGGAGAGGGGGTGCTAGGCTGCTAGACAGCAGGGGAAACACAATATTGAAAGATCCTCAAACCTGAATACTCTTCAATGCCATCCTGGACAATTTGGGTTTCAGATTGAGCAAGGGGCGTTCAGAAATGTTCAGGAAACCATGACAACACTACGCCACTGAAATTTCAGACATATTGAAATGGCCTCTCCCTACCTTCAATCTCCCAACCGGGGCCGGGCTGTCACGGGCTTTACCTGGGCCTTGCGATTGTGGGTCAAAACCAGGAGACCTTCATGCTTAATGTCCCAAGAATGACAAGCCTTTCTGAAGTCCTTTGGGTCTTCAATCCTGCCCCATATGGGTTTCTCTAAAAATGGCGTGCCCCAAAATCCAAACAGTTTGAAGCTTCATTTTCATTCATTTTCCCTATTCCACAAAAAAGCACTGGCTATCAACATTCCCCACTTTGAAACATATCAAACATGCCCAAGATGGGGCAAGCCAATTTAGATTTTGGAACGTACTAAAAATATCTGAAAATATCTAAGAATTGAACTTTTCCCCTTTCCGCACCTAGTACATAATGGGCAATAACTGGGGATCTACCGGCCATCCATTTTTGGAGGTGAAACAAGGCAAGATCCGCGGCTGGGGTTGCTGCAACGAGAGCCCCTATGGCGCCACTCGACTGGTGGCGACTGCCAAGGCGATGGGAGCCACACCGCCCTGCGTCTTTCAGAACCTTGGAGTTACGTATCACCTATAGTTACTAAGGATGGCCATGGATGGCCCATGATAGTTCCCATGATCTATTTTGTGGTGGATTTTTACAGTCTATAGTTACTATTAGTTACTTGTAATATTATTGTGGAAATCCCATTGGTTAATCCTCCAAAAAATAGGGTTCTGGTAGTTTCCACAGGTTATAACTTACCACCTATAGTCTCTGCTGTTAATGTGCGAAGCCCAATAATAAACTATCTCCAACACCATAAATGGGGGCTATAAACATCTACAAACCATGCCCAAATGCTAGGTATATCGTTGGGTTGCCTACATTACTATAATAGCAATGCCATATGTAATCCCCTTTTTTTCTCTGGTACTGTCTGTTGAGCTCTATGCTAAGGTCAGTGGTTTATCATAATCCACCAAGAAATGGGAGTTTCTAAGGCTTTTTCCATGATTACAGGAGGGAGTGACTTGGAGCAATCCCCCAAAAAACTATTTTTATATTTTTTAGTATGTATGATTTTTCTTTGCTATAATCTTCTTGTGGGTTTCTGCAAGTATCATCCACAAATCATTCAGTCAAAAGTCAAAACCATCTCATGGTTGGATCGACTACTAGCTAGATCCATCAAACATATCACCATTAACCCACCAATAATGATCCCAAATGAATACAAAGGGGAACAGTGGGAATATAACATACCAATCGATGGATGTGTAGTGTAAGGATGTTGAACAACCCAGCAAACCCTGGATGGGCTGAGTCCGTGACTTTTTCTTTTCCCATTGACAAATCCACAAGAAATGGGGAATCTACGGGGACTATTTTTTGTTTCTTTATGGGGCTCTTAAGCAAATCCAAGGAACGATTATTCCATCCTGAACCGCAGATGCGTCGCTGGGATTCGGTGAGATATCCAAAGTTAGGCTAGGGTAGATATCTGAGTTGATCAGCTTAAGGTGATCTGAGGATGGGTAATAGGTTGAATAAACGGCCTTGTAAACCGCACAGGGCTGGCAAGATTGGCCATGACAAGATGCTGCAAGGCATGAAATCATTGAAAGAACCTCTAGCCGTGGGATGTGCTTTATTGGTCAAAGCGGAAAACTTCCAAGAAAAGCCCTTCTCCTGGAATATGGTATGTAAGCAGATGCCTTCCCGAAAACGCTTGAACACACAAAAAAAATCACAGGGCCGGGCTGTGGTTTCATATATTCGAATATGGATAGATATCCACACAGAGAAGAGGAAGATCAAGATGTGTGGCTCACGCCTCAAGGAAGAGAACGGGCTTTTTGAAATGTGCTCGCCCTTCAATGAGGATTCCGCATCCTGGGAGGTTGATGTTGGAGGGAATGATGGGAGGCCTGGTAGATGGTAGAAGTCCAAGCACCAAGTTGCCACGGGGAATCCACTTCATTCCACTTCTACATCCGCAGGATGTTGGGTTTATGGCCTACAACGTGCTGGCTGGTGGTATGCTTACGGGCAAGTATTTGGATGCGCCTGCTGCCCCGGATGAACCGAATCCCATGCAGAGTTTTGCGCGCACAGCCAGTCCTCGAGGGCGAATGGATGACATATCCTGGGGTCCCTTGATGCCAGTCCACGCGGCAGATTTGAAACATTTTGAAACGCTTAAAGCTTGTTGAAAGATGGAAGTGCATTCCAAAGAAGAGCATTTTTGTTCGGGATTATGCTGGTTGCTTGTGGCATCCATCCAGATAGTTCCATTCTTCCTCTCCCCTTTGTCTCTCTGTCTCCGTTCCTGGGATGACACCGGCAGTTCGGAGGTCCCACGTTGTACCGCTACCGCAGTGCAGCGGCCACTGAAGCCACACAGCGCTATGCGGAGTTGGCCAAGAAAGCGGGGCTGTCCTTGACAGAGCTCTCCTTAAGGCCCAAAGTGGACAGGGGTAGAGGGGGTTATGACCAAATTATGCAGAAAAATGATGGGCCAAAATATGATGATCATCTGATTCTCCAGATGGTAGTGGATGATCTCAAGTTGTCACAAGTCATCCCAATCTACTAAAGACATCTATAGGCTATCTGAGCGGCTATCTACATGATAACCTTTGCATGATCTCAAGTCAATCTCTTTTATGTTGATACTCAGACCTTCGGAGGAAACATTTTTTCGGAGTTCAAAAAGGGAGGGAGGACAGCTTCCAACCGGACTTGAGCTACTCTTGCAATTGACTGCTTAAATGATTTGCATCTTCTGGGGTTGACCCAAAAGAACTTGCTATGATTGCCATGATGCTCAAACAATCGTTCTTTGGGTCTACGACATTCAACCTTACGGGTTGTCCAATACATTTGTGGCCGGGAAAATGCGGGCCATTCACCACGGCGTAATAGTGGTGCAACTGCCAAGTGTAGAACTGGAGTTAGAACTGGGACCCAAGGTGAAGAACGGCCCTTCACTCCCTCCGTTCGTATTACGGCGCAGGTGGGCCAAGCAACGGTCGATGACCACAGCACTGGTGGGGCACACCTCGATGGCTCAGCTGGAGGAAGATTTGAAAGCCATGAATTTCACGCAGGATGCGGGAGATCTGGGCACTGGGCACAGGTTGATGTGTTCTTATGGACTGGAAGATGGCATATCACAGGGGGGAAGATAGTAGAAAGGACAAGTATGGACAAGTATGTTTTGACTCTATATATGTATATTTGTATAATTATATAATATACGATTATATAGACATATGCACACATGTGCACATTATGTATTCTCTGTTTTATGTTGGGTTTTCAGGGGGGTCAATGTCCTGTTGGGCAGTGACACGGAATCCCATCTCCAAAAATGAATAGATCCAGGTGGCCTCGCCTTCAGCCTAGCTGAACTCCCCGAGACGGCGATGGAGAGAAAGAGAGAGCAGCTACACTCTACCACGCATTTTTTTTCGGGCGCGTTTTTGTCGCCTCTTTGTCCTGACCGGGAGAGAATGATATAACATTATATATGACTCCTAGTATGGTCAACTGTGTACCTTGATCTGCTTGAGGTCTGACCCGCCGGAAATTGCCGCAGCCTATTTCTCGGAATCTTGCGCAGGAGCCTCTTTCGGATGACCTGATGTGGGAGATCGACCGCGTTCACATGCGAAATCGGCTTCCCATCTTCTCCTCCGAGCGAACGGAATCGTCGTCGCCCTACAGTGGGGAGATCGGCGAACCCATCCCGTGAAATGGGCGTCGCTTTAAACACAGTGAGGTGCCAAGGAGCAAAAGACGCTGAATGAACTGATGCCACAATATGCCAGGAATTCACTGCAGCCAATCTAATTCTGAAGATTTTTTTCTAATTAACCTAGATAAGTCTATTTAAGGTGTCCTGAATCATCCCAAATCCACGATAGCCATTGGACATACACACACATATACATGCATATACATATGTATATTTGTTTGAGATATACTGTGCACATATATTGCCTCGGGATATCCGGAGTCGGTTTACCTGGCAATAGGAGTGAAATTGATTATTCCATATTTTCATGTATTTCCCATTGAATTCGCTGGGATTTTCCAGCTAGCCATGTTAAATTACTCAGCGACAGAGGATACCCTGAACCAACCTGTCAAATTCCATCAAAATCCCACAGTCAATCATCATTTCTCTACTATTCCCCGCTAAGAAAAAACAATTTGTTGATGGTAACTACTTCGTTTTTTGAATAACCCCCCATATGTTCCAGTTGCTGACTGGGATACTTCGTCAACATTGCTAGGCCGCTTTGGCCGAAAGGTTGCAGGAAGAACGACAGGATCGAGTGACCTGGCTCACTTATGGGTGGCCAACGGGAACTCCGTCATTTCTTGTTGGTGGTTTTAAGATGTCTTATGTGAGACTTCTAAACGGAGAGTCCAATCAATGGTGGTGGTGTACTAGCTACGCAGCTCACAAACCCCATGGATTTGTCCGGTTTGTCGTTCATGGTGGACACCCCGGGTTAGGGCCCCCAGAACATGCGAAAATCTGATTTTCTCAAGTAGGAGATGGTGAGTTCCATCATATCGAATTATATATTCCATTATGTTCATATTATATCCCATTATACACCCTTATAGTCAATAGTCCCAACAACAAAAAAAACATATATATATATATATACATAATATATATATATAAGATTTTGGGGTAGCCTTTTCTTCAGACCCATTGCTGGTCAGCAAGGCCCTGTCCATGCTGAAAGCGGTGGGGAGGCTCAGGTCCAGGACAGGCCACCCTGAAACCCAATCAATACGCCATACTTATAATAAGTACCTCTCCTTAAACAGAGTGAAATGTATATGTTCTACATTTGATCACTGTGATTAGATGTGATTAGTAGGATTTGACCTGTTCCTTTCGTTTCGTTTCAAGTACATAGATCATCATAGATGTAATGTAGTTTTGGGACAAATTGTTTGCTCACAGACCCCTCAAACTTTCCAACAATTGGGATTTATCGTTGAGTTTATCCCTTGCCACGTTAACTACATCTTACATCAACCACATTTCACTACTCTAGTCCCATCTTTTCCCCCGGTCGATTTGTTCAAAGGGGCCACCTATGCCAAACTCCCCTTCACAACTACTGTAATACAGTAAGGGCACTTCGGTGGATATATCCATACTTTACAGATGGAATCATAAACGCATTGGGAATTGGGGGTCATTTCCTACGATAATGCGATCGTTACATGTAAAAGAAGCAGCCATGTTCAACCATGATGCTATCATGGTATTTGAACCATCAGGATCCTCCCCCAGTAGACCCACAGTTTGTGGAAGCTGCCTTGCTCAGTTCGATGACCCTGAAACATAAACTGATGATTTCCATGGCAATCTGTTGGTTTACCAGCTGTCGTCACGGCAGCTGAAGCCCCGGCTCAAGCCTCCGAAGCCTCCGAGGCGGCCAAGGGGCAAAACATCTCCGCCGCTGGGCTCAGGGGAGGGGCTGGGAGATGCATCTTCCGGCCATTTTGAGCGCCATTTTTCATGGGGAAAATGCAGCAAAATGCTGATGAACCATGGGAAAATGTTGATTAACCATAGGAGAATGCTGATGAACCATGGGATTTTGGTATATCCCATTCTTTGACAAATCCATTGGGGGTAGCCCTATCAGTCAGTGGGATGTACCATGAAACACTTGTAGAAGCTGAAGCCAACCACCAGCAGGGGAGATAGGAGAGCTTGTCGATGTATAAATCTGCTTGCTGGTGTCACATTCATCAAGGTTGCTGCTACTATTAATGTGGGGATGGGTTGAAATCAGAAAGCAGAAAGCCATGGGATCCCATGGGTATCGAGTGCATGTTCCCAGTGGGTGGGCTATCAAGGCTCTGAAGCAAGCCATCGAAGAAGCTCGTCCGGGTTCCTGCAGGAAGATTTGTCGGTTATTGATGCTTACTGGCTAGCTACCAAATCGGATTTCAGATGCATGGGTCCATGGGTCCCTGTTTGATGCCGATGGCACATAGTGGCATCTGTGGAGAAGGAGAGATGGAATTCAACCCAATGACCAATCCCAATTGTTCAAGGTGCATGATGAGGGAAACACGTTTGCGAAAAGTAACAAAAGTATATGGCTTACTACATTAACTTGGCTGGCCGCATTATCTCATTTATCTCACCTCAACGATTCCCAAAGGGCTGCAACCAACCTGGCCATCTCGAGCGCCTTTGTATTTCGTGACCGGTGGGTTGAGGTGCTGCGGAAATTGCAGCTGGAGAACTTCAGGCTGGATGGTGGTGATGGTCGTGGCACCGCAGTGTGCCAACAAAAATGGTAAAGCAGGGTTACGGTAGAGCCAACAAAAAACCATCTCCAAAATCACCGTTTGTATGGGTAGTATAAACCATCCCCAAATGTTTTATGGCATTGGCGGCATTGGGTTTACCATATAGTAAAACCATTTGTAGCATTTTGTAGCCGATTGTTGTGCCAATGGCGCCGGGCATCATGCCGGACATTGCCGACCCCTGATCCCCCAGGTCTTCATGGAAATCATCAATGATTATATAGTGAGTGATGATAAACTACGGTGATCTATATAATATATATATATAGCTTTGTAACCCTCTAACATCTAATTTTGGACAACGTTAGTGATTCAAAAAGTGAATTGTAGTGAGTTATACTTGTATACTTCCCCAAAATGTCACATGGAACCTGAAAAATGAGGTCATCAAAATAACTTGGATGACAGCAGGCTGCCGAGGAGACGCTCACAGCCTTGCTGCAAGAGGAGGAGATACGAAGGCCATGCCAAAAACAACGGGTTTCTACCTAGTAAGTGCCACATGCTACCATGAAAATGCAGTTTTTTGGCAAGGAACTACATGTTGTTACCAAGTAAGTGCAAGTTTGTCGTGGGTTCTCTGAACTTGTTTTCTCCGATTTTTGTGGGTTATAAGGCAATTTTCTGCAATTGTCCCCAGTCGTGAGAGGGCTATTCTCCAACTCTAAGTACTAAGTACACTATAGTCGGGAGTCCTGGTTGCTTCCAACTGCGTCATATGTTGATGGGCCGAGACCATTGAAATGGAGAAGGACCATCCATCTTGACAGTGCCAACTCCTGTCAAAAGCGTTGATCGCCAACACCTCATGAATGGAAATAACTCAACTTCATCCTAAGTCCATCCTAAGTGCATCCGAAATCATTCAAAGTCAAAGTGATCCTCCATCTTGCACTTGGTTGTGCCAGGATGCTGCAGCAAACAAGATCTGCCCCAGCCCCTGCCCCCTCCGTGGCCCCCTCCGTGGCCCCCTCCATGGCCCTCTCCGTGGCCCGCTCCACGGCTCCTGTGGCAGCCGAAGCCACGCCCAGCGGTGCGGTGAAGCGGGAAGCACCAGAGCCGCCGAAGGCGGAGGAGTTGCCAACAGGCCATGGCGGCTATTGCAGGGGGATCCCAAATGGATCAATTCTAATGGTTTTATAGTGATTTCATTCACCATTTACAGATGATTTTTCATTAACATCTCCATGTATAGAGGATTTTCCAGCCATCCATGTTTGATTGCCAGAGGGTATAGTGGTTACGAGGTTTTATTTGGTTTAAAGCATCAAACATACAGGGACATCCTGGATAAATGATGGTCGAGTTGTTATGGGGAGTTATACTACCATAGTTATTGGGGATTATGATATATTATGATAGCCCATAGTGGGAAACGTATCAACTAGTATCATTGACCTAGTATCATCTAGTATCATGAGATGGGATAGTCTTTCCTCATGGCCCAAATGGAAAAGGATAATCTACTGATGATACCTATGATCTTTTGAGATGATGATTGATGAGGGAGATGGGGATAGTTGAGGACTAACTCTATGGTTTCAAGAACCTACTGATGATCATAGTCATGGTTAGTGATGGACAGTTGAGTACTGACTGTGATACTACTATATATTTCTATTTTGCATTCTTATAGTCATAACTTTGGGTGTCATCGGGGCTTGGTACCAACATATTTGACATGGTCTTTCCAGGAAATGGTGGCGGATCCTATGTACAAGCATGGTTGCCAACCTAGACCAGGTATGTAACATGGTATGTCTACACGATTTCTCAGGTGGTCCATGGTCCATGACATCGGGGTCGCCGTAGAGGTAAACCACTTCCGAACGTCCCCGGGCTCAAGTTGAGGCCTCAGCATCAAATTCTGTGGATGGTCCATGGTCACCCGCAGCTGTTCGGGGTTCATCCACAACATCTTGAGGGGACCATGGATGGCATGCGGCACCAAGGCGAATGCAACTGCGAGTGCTTGACAAAGGGGGTCTGGATCCTGGAAGTGGGGAGGTGGTGAAGATCACGGCTACGGCACATGCTACACAGCTACTACACCTGGCAATGCCATATGGGTCCTGTTCAAAAAGAGTGCACAATGACAACATACATATATATAATATATATATAACGGTGTTATATACTGTATACAGTATATATATATATTATAAGGGTCCATGTCTGTGAAGCCAGATTTCCTGGTCATAAGCGGTCTTTTTTTCGCGATCGCTTCCTTGCGTTATTGGTGCGCCTGGCTGCGCAAGAAAGCACAATGCCTCAGCGAAGCACAGGTGGTGGCAATGCATGGGGTGAGCAGGTGACATGT
>BGPT01002257.1:60743-90270 GCA_003297045.1 Symbiodinium sp. clade C Y103 | reverse complement strand
GCACAAAACCATAGCTACACCTAGATCATGCCCAACCGCAACAGAAGAGTCTCTGACCTTGGCTTTCGATTCCTTTTCGGGATTCTCATGGTGTTCCTGGCACAAGTGCTTGCTTCTCTGAACTCATGTGAAAGCACGGGGATTGTCTGAGTCAGATTGTCACATGTTTTGTCAATATATCTAAGAAATCTGGAAGTCAATTCATAGGAGGGAGACAACACAGCCTCACTGTTCGCGTTCTCAGCCGGTTCGTGGTGTTCCTGTTGCATCTGCTTGTTTCTCTGAACTCNTGTAAGTCAATTCATAGGAGGGAGACAACACAGCCTCACTGTTCGCGTTCTCAGCCGGTTCGTGGTGTTCCTGTTGCATCTGCTTGTTTCTCTGAACTCTGTGAAAGCACGGGGATTGTCGGAGTCAGATTGTCACATGTTTCGCCAATCAGCATCTGTTCCAAAATTCTGTAGTCATTCACAGCAAAACAGCACAGCCTCACTGGTGGCGGTGGGGGCAGCGGATTCTTTGCTTTTTTTCTCGCTTTCATCCTGGCTCTAAGATTGTAAAGAAGAAGCCTGAGAAATGCCAAGCATACTGCAAGAATGCAACACTCAAGCTTCCGTGCACAAAACCATAGCTACACCTAGATCATGCCCAACCGCAACAGAAGAGTCTCTGANAAATGCCAAGCATACTGCAAGAATGCAACACTCAAGCTTCCGTGCACAAAACCATAGCTACACCTAGATCATGCCCAACCGCAACAGAAGAGTCTCTGACCTTGGCTTTCGATTCCTTTTCGGGATTCTCATGGTGTTCCTGNCAACAGAAGAGTCTCTGACCTTGGCTTTCGATTCCTTTTCGGGATTCTCATGGTGTTCCTGTCACAAGTGCTTGCTTCTCTGAACTCATGTGAAAGCACGGGGATTGTCTGAGTCAGATTGTCACATGTTTTGTCAATATATCTAAGAAATCTGGAAGTTTTTCACAGCAGAGAAACCACACAGCCTCACTGTTGGCGTTTGGGGCAGCAGATTCTTTGCTCTTTTTGTCGCTTTCATCCTTGTTCTTTTTTCAATAGAAATTAGAACTGCAGGATGCTCCCCCATTTAGAATTTAGCGTAAGAAAGGAATCCCTGAACCTTTTGGCACTTCATTTCACTACGTAACAGCTATATCAGTGCAGCCTACTGGTGGCCACTGGCGAGTTCCAATGGTCAGTTTGGCTGTGGAAATGAAAGGCCTTGCTGTCCGAATCTGCTGGGGGAGTCTCGGCCCTTTCATCGTTTCTTTCTTCTTTGCCTTCCTGTCAGTGGATTTTCGAACATAAGGTTCCATAGGGAATGGTTTATACAGAACTCATCGCTTCATTACAAAGCAGAACAGCAAAAATATGTTTTGAAAAGGTCTTCTGGGAACCACTTGTGGAATGAATCTGAGGCACTTTCACCAAACAAATGCGCTGCTCAATTCGCATGTCGCACAGAGCCTCACTCTCTGATTCCGTGGACCCTGAGTCTCCACTTTCCTCAAAGGCATCTCAATAGAGCAAAGTTGGACGCTTCGGCCATAGAAAGTGAGTTTGTCTGAAAATGGGGTACCCCCTATCTTGTTAAATGGTTTACTATCATGCTCCTCATTAGAAGCTACAATGTTCAGACATATTATACCCCCAGGTGGGTTGTGTTGTCGCAAGTCCGCGCTTGAGAGAAAATCGGGGCGGTGAACATCAAAATCAGTCTGTCTGCAAACTGGGTATAGCCTGGTATAGCCATCAAATTGTCATAAGATATGTTCCTAAGATGATAGACCGATAATAGACCATCAAATTTGGGGGTACCTAATTTTCAGACAAACATCAGAATAGCCGGTAAATGATGGATATGGTAGTTGTGGATGTTCATCCATGAATTCCCATGGTCCCAGTGGTACCCAAACCCCCAAATCCTTCAGAACTAAGCTTGCCTCCGTTGAATCGTCTGCCTCATCACCTCAGAATGTGGCAGTTCTTGGAGAAGTCATAGTGCGGTAAGATGAGGTCTCCCTTGGGCCATAACTTGCAAGCGAGTGGCTATCCTCGTCATCTTCGTCCTAGCACTTTTTGAGACTGTCATCTGTCGCTACAGGACTAAAGGCAGCTTGCAGCAGCTGACAACCCACAGAGGCGATGTCAGATGTCAATCACATCTCCTCGTCTTCGTTCTCATCTTCGCCTTCGCAATCACTGGGAATTGTTGGCACACACACACACACAGATTTGTCAAAAAAAGACGCTGCCGAGATGTAGTGAGATCATGTTTTATTCGCGGCCTGTTGCTTTCTTTTCCGCTCTTTCAGCTTCTAAGGTCTTTTGAAATTCTTCCATCTTGCGCCTTGAAAAGGCCCAGAGAAACAAACAAAAGATGCAGTGAAAAAGCAGCCAGCAGTGCCAGTGCCACGGGTGCCACCAAGCTACCCATGATGCTTCCGCAAGCTCGAGCGCATCATATGTATCAACTTGTGCTGCTGCCTTTCCCCCTTGTCCAGATTGTGGGCGAAGTGTTCATATCTCTCCTTTCTGCAGGCACCAAGTCACATGGTTTTGTCATGCTTTGTCGAATGGAGGATACCAGCATTAGGATGCCCCAAAATCCAATTTGAGAAGGGAAAATTAAAATAAATCAATATGACTCAATGGATTTTGTACCATATTTTTCTGGACTCAACAAATCACGCAGCCCACAGCTGTGTAGCGCCCCCAGATCCCCCAGCCTTCTGTTGCAGATAAACATCGGTGGCATCCATCAAAGGACCCTTCACAGCAACTTGGTAGTTGCGTGATGCCTTCAGAAAGGCTTCAGTCCGTGCATGGAGAGCCGAGTAGGCGATCGAGCCCTGAGGCTGCTCTTCTTCACCTCCGCTGTGGATCCCCTGGTCCCTCGTACATCTTGGTACATCCCAAACAGGACCTAGTCAAACTAGTACAAAAACCACTGGATCAGACTGGAGCCGACTGCCCCATGGTTGCCATGGTTGAGGGATCAATCCCTTAATCAACTGCCACGAGAATCAACTGCCAAGAGAGCTAGCCTTCTGACTCATCCGGCAAAGTGGTGGTCTGCCAGCTCCTGAACACAAAGGCAATAGTTTCAGGGGCAAGGGCTGTTGGGTTTCACTAAACAGGGGAGATACTGTACCCAAATTTCAGCACTGTCAATGGTGATGACAAACAATGGGATTGCTGGGGGCCTATCCCCATCGATGTGCAGATCGCCCCAGCTGCGCTCAGCAGTCGCGATCTTCGCCAGCACCTCGCAGTGAAGCTCGGTTCCAGCTTGTTGAAGTCGCTTGGACTAGAAAAAAATGCAGGCCCTTCTGCTGCCCGAATCAGGGATCTGGGGGCAGGACAGCAGAAAGTAAAACCACCGACCGCAATCCTGTGGAAAACATCACTCGAGAAGTTTCAGCACTTCAAGCAATGCGTCAACTCTGCGGAACATGTGACGAAGAAGATTTGACAAATGGTGAATTTCTCTGAGGTCGCTGCTCTGAAATTGGTATTGACCAATCTCTGAAGGCATTCCGATCTCAAAGGGATCAAAGCCTCCTGATCCACTGGTGGTTGACGCCCCATTATGAGACAAACTCATGTAACCAGTTCTTGCTATTGATCGTTTGTATGTACACATACATATAAATACATGATATACGTATGTATGTATGTATGTATGTATGTATGTATGTATGTATGTATGTATGTATGTATGTATGTATGTATGTAGATAGATAGATAGATAGATAGATAGATAGATAGATAGATCGATCGATCGATAGATAGATAGATAGATAGATATAGAGATATAGAGATATAGATATAGAGATATAGATATAGATATAGAGTCATTATATAGAGATATAGATATAGATATAGATATAGATATTCCACTAATATCCTTTGGGATATCATGGGATATCCCGGGATATCTCTATGGTGCGTCAATGGCCATCCCGTGATTCGTTGCGACATTCGGCTCTTCATAGCTCCTGGAGTTGTACGGAGCGACAGGACCAGCACTCTCCTCGCAAGGGCTTTGCCCAGGTGAACGGCAGGGAGAACATGGATTTCTCTGAAAATAGAATACTCATGGATACTCGGGTACTCTGAATTCCATTGGACTATCATTGGACTAACATTGGACTATCATTGGACTATCATGATGTTCCCCATGGAATGGGGAATTCGGGGTGTAATACCCCAAGTTCAGACACACCCACATGTCTCTCACTAGGTTTGACTGAAAATTATGGCAAAAGAAATGGAAATAAAAACTAAATCTAACGCTTTGTTATGATTTTCCGTGAAAAATCATACAAAATAGGAGGCTCATCCTCCATTTCTGGACATACTCCCATGCAGCCCTGTGGTATGGATGTGTTTTTTGGCCCCCAAATCCACTGCTGAAACCATGCCCATTGTCAGGCAGATTTGCGTCCCAGTCTCCATTGGGGAGGCTGATCGTGGTGAACCTGCTTCTTCACACTTGGAGCCAAATAGCCACGGTCCACTGTACGTCTGGAAAGATCTAGATGCAAACATGGTTGCCGCCCTTGCGGCTTGAACTGAATGGATGGACAGATAGACTACATATGACTACATGGCCACATACTTAAATGATCTTAAATGTGTACACTTGCGGAAGACATTTGATATGGCACACTGGTGTATGTGCTGTTGTTTGGCTTCTGCAGAGCAAAATCCACCGTAGATCTACCCAGACTCTGAGCTTCTCGCGCAGACAAACGGAATCCAAAGAACCGATGACCGGACTGGCACCTCAACCGACACTGCCAGGCCATCTCCGCGTCACCACGTGGCACATGTCAGGTCGATTTGGCTCCAAGATCCAGGCATACATCGCGACCATTGTGAGGATGCCATCAATGGCCAGCAGCATGAAAATGTCGGATCCTCACTACATTGGCTCCGCTGCCTCCCTCTAGCCCCTGTCAATCCAGAGCAGCTGGCCTCTGGCATCATGTACCCAGAGTCCGACTGGGTCTTCTCCAACCTCGAAAAAAACCATGGCTCCTCTCCTTTCATGACCAATTTCGATATGTGGATACAGATCAAAACCCTGGTATACCCTTTTGTTCACATCAAAATAGCCGGTGGATGTTCATCCCCACAGCCATTTGGTATGTCATAGGTTTTGACTCTTCCCCATTGTTCAGCATATTTAAATCACATTCAGATCATTCAGATCAGTCACTTCAGCAGCTTCTGAGATTCCAGCGATGTAAGGTAGATGCCAAAAGTTGGCAAAAGCCATGGAGAAGAGAAAGATGCTGACGACCACCACAAAGAAGGCTTCCCAGTTCCAGCTCTGTAGCCGACCTGCTCGAAACCGCTGCCAGTCGCTGCCAGGGTAGGAAATGGTGTTTTTGTTTGGTAAAAGACCCATGGGCCCAAACCTGGCAGGACAGTTTGTTTTCGAAGTGGCGTAAAGTGAAACATTGTCAAAACAATTGTCAAAACCATACTAAACCATCCCGTTTTTTGGGGGTCAGCGTTCAATGGTCAACCATTTCGAGCCTTGCCTCGGCAAAGACGGATGGTGCTCAGGAGGAGGTAGCTTAACCTTGAGACAACGGTTGGTACAGACTCCGCGTGTCCGAGCGTGCAGTTGGCACTGCGCAACTTGCCAAGATGCATCAAAAGCAAATTCAGTGCCCATACCAAGAAGACCTGCAATCTGAGGAATCTGGGAGGCTAAGTTGGCATGAGTTGTCGAAGTTTGCATGGACTGCTTCACCCAAGATTCACTTGCAGCACCACTGGCGCAAGTGCTGGCAGCTGAAACTTCCCCAAACGAGCAGGCTACACCCAGGCGCGTGCGTCAAAGGTAGTTCCAAAGGGATTCTCCTCTCTGGCAACTTCACGCCTTAGTGGCTATGGAGACCTTTGAATTTTATGACCTGTGAGGCCATCCTGGAAGAGCCATGAATTTCTCGCAAGTCTCTAAGTGTACTTCCAAAAGACACAGATCCCACAGAGTCGGCCTTTTGTCTACCTCGTGGGGTCGGATTTCCATGGATTTCGGATGAAACATGGTGAGACCCGGGTGAGACATCAGAGGACAAATTGCATGAAGTGCTTTTGACCCAACTCTCGCTTGGCCCGCAGAGTCATCTCATGATTGCTGCCCATCAGAGCTGCGGCCGATCCGGCGCGTTGAAGTGTGCCGCTGGATGCTGCGGATGATGACCTGCCGGATGAAAAACCACTGGCAACTCTCAGAAATGCATGGTTGAGAGTAAATGTTGGCTACATATTGCCTGAAACCCCATCAGGATGTCTTATTGCTAGTCATCCTGCAACGACTCTATCTGTTTCTGTCAAACAAGATTCGTATATTGTCTGCCATCTTGGTTCACATTGCCATGTTCACCTATCAATTATATCAATTCCCTTCCATTCCCCATGTGAAACCGCTGACCTCTGAGTCTCAACATCCCTTGGTCTGTACGGCAGCGTGCCCCGGCTTCGTGCATTGTCGATGATCAGGATGTCATGGTTGTTGCGGGAGCCAATGACACTGGTCACACCACTTCCATAGGGCCAATAGGATGAAGCCTTGGTGGTTCGAACTGTGGTAGATGGGGCCACCTCCTTGGGTTGGTGTGCTTGGAACCACGCGCCGTAACTGTTGAAGGCTTGGTCGGGGCAAATCGGCTCCTCCTGTCCCAAAGGCTTGCAGTCGTGGTAGGAGCGGAATCCAGCAGGCAGACTCTCACAGGGAGCAGGGTTCTTCAAGTAGGGAACCAGCAACGTCATTGCTGGATCCGGGGGTCGCTGAGATTTTCCCAGGCAAACCCAAAGTGAAACTACTTCCCAGTTGGGAGACTTGATGCTGAGATCATGTGAAACATGCACAGCAGACTTCAAGGCAGAAGCAACCAACATGGATGTGTGTTTGATGTTCCCAACAAGAACTTGCGGCCAAAACCATACCGTCATGCCATCAAAGAATCAGAGACCCAAGCACGAAGGCTGGAACCACCGCGAAGAGCGTTGCACCTGTGGCAGACCTCGGATAAAACATCCGAATCAAACAAGCTCGTGCTCAATTGGTGTAGCAAGGGTGTTTGTAGGGCACAGACCCAATACAGGCCAATCCTCCAACAACCAGGTTTTCTTGTAGACCTGCAATGTCTCACTGAGATGGACTTCTCCCATTCACCAAATTGTCAAATTCGAGGTCTGCAACTTGATCAAAGATATCAAGGTCAAACTCAAAACTGCTGCGAGGCCTTGCTTGTACTTTCGCTCCTACACCAAGTGATTTCAGTGGTGCCATGTCATGGATGTTCCAGAGACGCAATGTCCAAAAAAAGGGTGTTTTCTTCTCAAAAGGACATCATGTTCATGAGAAAGGGACTGGAACAACATGTTCCAACCCGGAGTTTGGTGTTTTTTTCCAACCTGATCTGGCTTGAAGCGGAGGTCCAATTCGCTCATCAGCGAATGCGGCCTGGCTTGGACCCTGAAAAGGATGGGCCCATCCCCAAGTTTATCATTTTTGTGGGTGGTATAAAGCTTCAATCCATATGGCTGGTTTATTGATTATTGTTTTACTGACAGAAAATTCTGAATCCTTAATATTATTCAAATGGTGGTAACTGGCAGATTACTGGCTACTATCTTTGGGGTTGCTCTAACCAGAATCTTATCATCATGGCCCCGAGGTGTGAGGTGCACCCTTTCGCCTTTCTTGTTCATGCCATAAGACGAGGGCATATCATGCAAAGGCCCCCATCCAGAGATATCCAGAGCGCAAAAAGACCGAATTTGGCACACAATGAAGTGGACAAGCCTCACTTTCAGGAGGAAAAAAATCAGCATGATCCAAGAGGAGATTGAGAGTTTGCAAACATAAATCAAAAATGGTTAGGTACTCTTTGCAAGATTTGACACCGTTTCTTTTCCATGTTATCTTTCTTTGTCCTACATAGGATCTTTCGCAGTCTGGCAGTCTGACAAATAGTGCAGGAGTTGCAGGTTTCTAAATGTAGTCTTGAGATTGTCCTCACCAGACCAATCCCAAACCACTAGTTAAAAGACTGGTTTGAAGCAAGACACAAAGACAAGACGGCCAAAAAGTATCCCACAGTCTACGATTCGCAGAATTTTCAGCCTTTTCACTGGTATAATTCACTTAGACATTGGATTGGCTCAATATCCAACAGCTGCATGGCCATCACCATGAGCCATCCCCACGCCTCTTCACACTGCGCACAGAATTCTCATGCCATTCACTGAGCATGACGGGCACCTGACTGTCGCGATGCACAAGAAAAACATCGCAGATGGGCTCCCGATGACCATTTCAAGAAAACACGACTTTGAACCAGGCAGGTTTGGGGTATTCCATTTTGAGACATAGCCCTTGAGTGACATAGAGGTTTCCTAAAATGGGGGGTACCCCAAAATGAATGGTTTATCACAGCAAAACCCCATGAAAATGGATGATTTCAGGGTCCCCCCATTTCTGGAACCCCCCACATAGTGCTCCATTTTCGGATCCTCAAAGCCCCTATCGCCGTTCCCGTCTCAAGCAGGTTGCGACGCCGAAGGCATCATCTTTTGGCGCCGCGTCTCGTGGCGACGCCCAGGTGGACATCAGGGAGATTGGCCAAAACTCAGAGATTTTTGCAAGAGAATCAATCAATCAATCATGTCTTTGTTAGTTACCAACTCATGAATTCTCGGCAATTGTTACTGATTATTACTTCTACTATGTGATCAGTGTAGTTATTCTGACACACGTTTGGAATGCTGTGGACCCCGTCTCTCTCGAAGCAACATGTTCTTGTTTAGAGCCTTTGTCATGATCTTTGCGTATCAGCCGACTATGCTTGAGCACTCCTTGAGCAGTGAAAGCGGCGGGTCATGTTCCATCTCACTCAGGTTTCAGACCACATTTCCAGGGCAAATCTCAAATCCTTGGTGAAATCCTCATTTTGACTGTTGACATCTTCGTCTTTACTGTCTTTACTGGTAAACTTCTCATGTTGCCGGGGCAACTCACCACTTTTGCACACGTCCAGGAAGGACGCGCCGTGCCTTTGGCAGCTGGCCCGAAGCTCACCAGCTTCGCACGAGACATGGCGCCCAGGTAACAAAGCCGTCTCCTCCTGTCGGGGGAAATGGGATGTGATACAAATGAGCCATAAAAAAATACCTGGGTACAAAATACGATAAGGATATCGTGGTATAAATCAACATGTCTTGAGGATAATTGGAATTGGTATGTCATCGGGATATGTGGATTGTAAAATGGATTTAACAAACAATTCAGCCGTTGGTTGGTAAACATGCCTATTGTGCGTGTAATTGTCCCCAATAAGCCAGCTGGTATAACACCCTATATTAGACCATCAGAGGTATTGTAAATAGCTCAAATAGAATTTCCATGTATGTTGAATATCTATATGACTCATATACCGTATTACAGCTATATATCCTATGTGTCTGCATGTTGTATAGTATTGTATGTAAACTAGATTACACATAGGATAAATTGTAGTAATTTTGTTTGTGTCATATGTACATATATATATACATATATACGCATGTGATATTGTGGTGTTTGGTATATATACATATACAGTATACGTATATCTGTTCATATATGCCACTATATCAATATTCATAGATCATATTCATATATCATATTCATAGAATATTCATATATGATATTCATAGATCATATTAATGTATGAATGTCGACATGATATTCATATGTTACATTCATACATGACACATATATATATATATATATATTGTATTCATATACGATACTTGTGTATGTATGTGACATACACACTTGATGAGTACATTTTTGCAAGTGGCACCCAGCCTCAAGACCTGCACCTGACAACCAAAACAAGACCCAAACGCCGCGCCGCCGCGACAGTCTGAAGTCCCTCTGTTTCCAACACAGAGGTTTTAGACCATGCTGTTCTATGTAGGAAAAGGAATCTGGAGGGGGCACTCCATCACATGTGGAAGCATTGCCGTCAAGAGTGCCAAAGAAAATACAAAGAGCAATGAAAGAGCAATGACAGAGCAATGACAGAGCAATGAAAGAGCAATGAAAGAGAAATGAAAGAGCAATGAAATGGGGTAATATAGCAACTGCAGCAGCAGTCCTCAATTGTCAAGAGTTTCCTTGACCACGAATGAAAAGCCATGGCTTTGGACAATGCCCAAAGATTTCCCAAAGATTCTCCAGCTGTCCATCATGGATATCGGATATGGTATACCAGTGGTACTCCATTTG
Organism: Symbiodinium sp. clade C Y103; assembly: GCA_003297045.1. Taxonomy (NCBI): domain Eukaryota; class Dinophyceae; order Suessiales; family Symbiodiniaceae; genus Cladocopium; species Cladocopium sp. clade C. Next base: position 79,954 of record BGPT01002257.1, on the reverse strand, counting down.
TCTAATTTAAAAAAGGCAATTAACCCCCCAAGAAGAAAAGGAATGAAGCCTAGTCTTTATCACTTGGGGGAGATTTGGTAGTAGTGGGAAGGGATTTCTCATGATTTCCCTATTCATTCCGTTACCCTTTAATCATCAACAGCCCAGAACTCCTAGTTGAGATGGTGAATCTATGTGAATCTGTTTATCAATTGGGGTCCCATTTTTAGTGGATATTGTGATCATGTGGTGTTATAATCACCATTTTCAGAAATGGAGTTTCATCCCATTTGTGGAGCTTTGGTTTCTTACACCCCATATTCACGTAGGTATAAAACTCTCCGACTCATGTGCAACTCCTTGCGCCTCGAGCCATTCAGCTTGCAGCAGTCTGTGGCACCATGTTGGTTTTCGAATGGATACAGCTCTAACCAGATTCATCATGGTTGAGGCATCACACACAGGCCTGGCTGTGGATCAAAATTGACCACCTGCAACTTGGATGAATACTTTTTGACAATGACAAAGGCCAGTAGCTTGGAGGGATGTATGCAAAACCAGACCTTCTCTCCCGCGCTTTCTTGGTTTCTTTTCAGCTCGACGCCTAGTCCGGTGAACCTTCAGGCGATCCTTCAGAGTCTTCTGGGGCGTCCACTCGATATGATGCAGAAATATCTGCGCGCGAGGACGGAGCATCACGGCTCACGTACCTCGCAGGACCCGAAAGGACAATAGTGGACCTTCAACCCCCTGTGCAGCAAAAAAGTCGGGGGGCACCTGGATGAATTCTATCCAATACTAGAGATACATACGTTTAAGCCCTACACATCATTATATATATATATATAATGTATGTATGTATGTATGTATGTATGTATGTATGTATGTATGTATGTATGTATGTATGCATGCATGCATGCATGCATGCATGCATGCATGCATGCATGTATGTATGTATGTATGTATGTATGTTTGTTTGTTTGTTTGATTGTATGATTGTATGTTTGTATGTATGTATGTATGTCTGTATGTCTGTATGTCTGTATGTCTGTATGTCTGTATGTCTGTATGTCGGTATGTATGTATATACGCTTGTAAACGCTTGTATGTATGTATATACGCTTGTATGTATATACTCGCTCCTTTCTCAAAAACACACAAACAAGACATGGCTGGACGGCTCGGCGAACTTCAAGAATCGGAGAGTCTTGTCATCCCTCATCACCAAGCAAAGAGCGTTTGGGACTGCTGGCAAGTTCACCTGCCATTCCGCGCCTTCGTAAGAGGCTTGGAACGCTGTCACTGGTTGCAAAGGTCAAAAACTGATACAGAAATCTGCTGAGGCATTTCTTGGACTTCCGCATACGTTCCCAAAGTGTCATGGGCAACACGTATCATAGCCCTTGTCACGTGCGCAGCCAGCTTTTCCCAACATCAGACCCTGAGTCTGGGTGCACTGATCTTCCAAAATAGGCTAAAAGGATGCAGCAATCGTAGGCAAACTCTGTGAATTCTGGTTGAAATATTCTGAAACATGTGCAGGCTCGGACATCATCGCTTCGCTGCATCTCCAAGTTTAGAAAAGTTGACATGAAAGCTCGGCAGCTTTCTTTGAAAGTGCCTTTCTTTGCAAAAGCAAGAGCTAGGTGAGGATCGTCATGACCATATAGTACTTGCAGCAGGAGCATACCCAACTGCAGCAATCACGCGTTCAGCGACCGGTCTCACGACATGGTAAAACCAAAAGGTGCAACTTTGGCACATCGGCATCGCCACTCAGGACGCCGAGAGATCCAAACCTCCACAGTTCGGGTCGCCCTTTTGTCACTGGGGAAGACGCTGAGTGGACGACAGGGCAATGACTGGGTTCAGGGCGCGAGTTCAACTTTTTAGCCATGAAGCCTCGATGTGAAGAATTCTGGGGGTGCGAAATGTCCGAATTGGTGGGGAGAGAATCTCCCCTGTGAAAAAGTGATGTTCAACATCTCCAAAACGGTACTGAGTAAGTCGGCGGATCTCCGAGCTGGAAGGCCAGTCCACTTCAAGATCCTGCCATCACCAGGAAGTTTTAGAGGAACCCCCATTTTGGCATGCTAAAACAGTAGAATATTCCATGAAACCCCAGATGCTTGATGGTAAAATCCGCTTGCTGGATGGTAATGATGGTAAAGCCTGATTTTGGGATAAATGAATTCATTTCATGTTTTCCCGCGTAGATGTTCCATAAATCAACTCAGCGAGATCAACAACCTTCAGACTCCCAGCCGCCACTGGAAAGTCTACTTGCCGGTGCCACGAAAGCTACACGGGCAGGCTGCGTAAAGCCAGCAAAGCGGGGATCCATCCTCAGGAAAATACGGCACGGTACGGCGTATGTGTATCCTGCATGGACTCCAAGATGGTGGAAGAACTGAGGTGCCAGCTCTCTCAAATCCCAGCCCTGCATTTGCTCCTGACAGAGAAAAAAGTCCGAATTCCTCATTCTGCTGGATCCAAACTGGATTTCTCCCAAAATAGTGTACACCCAAAAAATGACCATGTCAAAGTAAAATTGTGATTTTCCAACCCCTTGGATTTTCGGACAACGTGGAGCCTTGTTGTCCCGTCCTGCAGGCATCGGATGAGATTTTCGACCAGCTCATCCGGGAAGGCCGCGAAGGCTCGGACAAAGGAGCAGCCGATGGAGGACACCTCCACTTGCAAAACCACCGCGAAACGCCTCAGGGGCCATGACCCCCATGACCCCCAGAACCCCCACCAGCAGTTTCCATCCCGAGTTGGCCCAATTGCATCGCGATTGAACCCGGATTCAGGATGAAATCTGGAAATCTGAAGGCACAGAATGACACAGGATCAATTTCGAATTGGCATTTAGAGTCTGACGCTTGTTGGAAAAACAAAACAGAAATGATGGTGAAAAATGGTGAAAATGCGTGCAGCTTGGTATCTGGATCACTGCAGCCTGGCTACATGCTGGGCATCTGCAGATTGAAGCTGTATCCATCCAATTCCACCTGTATCGCGGACGTTGCTGGGTTGAAGGAGAAACACCAAGAAAATCCGGGCAAGTAGTTGCTTTGCCTCAAAAAAAAAAAGTGTGTTTTTCCTGGTGTCCCAAAAATCCCCATGAGTTGCCAGAAAAACGGATTCGAAGTTGCTAAAGATTCCTGGCCTCCCAAGGATCCAGATCCAGGGCGAGTACCAACGGCAAAGGGTCTTTAATTGCCTGGTCATGTTGAAAGCTGCAGAATGGGAGGCAACTCAGCAAAATCCAGGGAGATCCACTTTCATGGCCACTGTTTCTTTGGCTTTGGAGACCGATTTCAGTGGATCAACTGGGATCAAATGAGTGCCTAAAACTTATTGGTACCAACAAGGAACCACCACCAGACGATCTGGCCATTGAATCTCTTCGGAATCTCTTCAATATGTTCCAAGGATGTTCCGTTTGACTCCACGACTTCTCGTCTGACTTCACCAAGTGGCTGAATGAACGGCAGAAAGGAGCCATCGTCTGCCCAGCAGTCGCCTTAAGGCACCTTCGCAAGATGATTTCGCTGCGAGGAGAGGGGCCCTTTTGCAAACCCAATGGGAAGTCCCGTCGTACAGACCGTACAGATGCTCATCTGACCCAATCTGATCGTACCTACCTGGCTTGAAAAGCTCCACAGTTGCAAATGATCCCAAAATGATCTGAAGCTGCGCATGATCTTCGTATTCGCATTTATTCGAGGGATTTCCCCTTGGAGAATATCCATTTTTTTTGACTACCAGAGGGTACAGAATTGAATAATCCGTCCGTGAGTCTCAGACGCCACCAGGAAGATTTCTGGTTCGATGTGACCTCGCGAGGTTGTTGAATGATTGGTTGGTACAATCCCCCCCAACTGACCTCCCAAACCTGCTCATTCCAAAAAGAAAGACGCGTTCCAACCATCAGCAGGGCTATGTTGATTCCAAGAGTTGATTCTGACGGGCTCCACACAGCTCTCAGAAGATAATCGCAGAGGTATGGGCTCAACCTGGCCCCGTTTATCCAAGGAATTCAGCTTGACGATCTTGAAGTACATGGGCCCATATGACAGTAATATGTATGCGTATAGCAAATAGAAGTACAAATACGTACGCATGTACATATACATAGACATAGACGAAGACATAGACAGAGACAGATAGAGAATGTATGTGTATATACATATATCATGTATAAAGACAGCTCTGTATGTACATATATATATATACACACACACCAACTATTTTCATGGATGTATATCATATGTGCACATGATACCTCTTTCCCATCTCAGTATTCCATGCCATTCTCAAGATAGCATGCGTCTATGTACATGTATGTGTGTATATTTACATTCAGATATAATATGTATGTATTCATACATATATATATATACATATGTACATGTGTTTACGTATGTATGTATGTATGTATGTATCTATCTATCTATCTATCTATCTATCTAAATGTATCTATATATGTATCTACATGTATCCATATGTATCTATATGTATCTAAATGTATCTAAATGTATCTATATGCACCTATATGTATCTATATGTATCTATATGTATCTGTATGTATCTACATGTATCTATATCTATCTATATCTATCTATATCTATCTATATGTATCTATATGTATCTACACATATATATATATAAATGTATATATGTGTATCTATATATATATATATTTATATGTGTGTATATGTATGTATGCATGTATGTATGTATGTATGTATGCATGCATGCATGCATGCATGCATGCATGCATGCATGCATGCATGCATGAATGTATGTATGTATGTATGTATGTATGTATGTATGTATGTATGTATGTATGGATTTTATGGATTTTATGTATGTATTGGTATTTGTATTTGTACTTGTATTTGTACTTGTATTTGTATTGTATTGTATGTACTTTATATAATGTATGAAATGTCTGTATTGTATGTAATGTATGCAATCCAATCTGATTTAATCCAAGCTAAGCTAAGCCAATGTAATAATATAATGTATGTACGTAATGTGTGTAAATGCAATGTGATGTGGTGTGCTGTGGTGTAGTGTAATGTAATACAATGTAAATGGAATGTGAACGTAATGTAGTGTAATATAATGTAATGTAATATAGCGTAATGCAATGCAATGCAATGCAATGCAATGAAATGCAATGCAATGCATGTATGTATGTATGTACACACGTGTGTATTAGTATATATATATTATCAATTATATGTATATCTGTATGTATGTATGCATGTATGTATGCATGTATGTGTATATATATATGTATGTGTATACTTGTATATTTGTATATTTGTACATTTGTACATTTGTATGTGTATGTGTATGTGTATCTGTATTGTATGGATGTACAGATGTACAGATGTATACGGGTATATATGTATTTGTATATACATATGTATGGATGTACATATCTATATACCGTGTATATGTATATTGTACATACACATCTGCGAAGGCCTTTCCACAGCTTCGCTGGGAAGCTCAAGCACCTGGATGGCAGAAGCAAGGAGCCATTGCGGAATTGGGTATCCAATATGGATGAACGATCAAATACTATCAACAACGGGGGTCAAACATCAAAAAATGCAATCAATCATCAAAAATTGGGACTAACCATAAAAGATGATTGATTACCCCCTGGTACTCTGACAGATTGCTATCGAAAATCACCCATAAAATTGATAGGTAAATCATCAAACTGAATGGGTCGTGGTTTCCATAGCTTTGCTAAATTACCGAAGGGTTATCATCGAAATTGAATCATTGTTGTCACTATCTAGAAATATCCACATCTCAATGCCAGATAAGGACTGTATGTCAATCTCAATTACTATCTAGTAAATGTAAATTAGTAGAATTGTGGTACTCGTCATTCGTGTCATTTTGGATAGCAATCCTAATTGGTATTGCAGTCGTTTATATATTGTTGTCAATATGTATGAATAGAAACATAATTGCAATCTTTGTTATTAGTTGTCCTCATCTTTCAGCATATCGGAATTCATGGATTGCCCATCCCAAAACAGAATTGGGCACTGAGAAATCCCCTCACCATTCAAACCTTCAAGCCCCTGGCAACTTGGGAAATGATGAATATTTCAGGGGATCGAATGATGTCGTTATAAGATCCCTGAACCTGCGAGACGCCCATGAATATTGACTCTTGCCCATGACACATCTAAGAGATACTTCCATGCTTCAGGAGAACCGAGTCCCGGACAACACCATGACCAGCAAGCGTTGTCCCTGTGCACTCTGCAGTGTCATCTGATCCTCACGATTGCAATCCATGATTCATGGGTCACGCAACACAGAAGCCCAGTGCAGTCCAACTAGCTCGCATTAAATACTATCGCGACCCTTCACCCGGTGCCTTTCCCAGTCGGAGTCTCTTTGGGACTCTCTTTGGGCTGAGTTCCAGAGTCTGAAGTGCTCAATCCTCCTTCGTTCAAAATACAGAAGAGTTGCACCTTTTCTTCGAAAGGTTTCACAACAAATGCGTTTTCATCTGTTTGCTTGCAGTACACCTCCTGACGAAGCTGCAGAGGGAGTCTGAGCGGGCTGCGGTGCAACCACTGCCTCAGAGGAACATGAAGACCTATAACTACACTGACTACAGAAGCTACTGTCTTGTACCATAGCTTCGTGTTACATTCGCTTCTTGGGGGGGCAGAGATTCTTGCTGGGAACACTTTAACTTCTCTCTCTTTCTTTGTTCTTTTGCTTTATCTTTGTCTTTATATTTCTCTGTATCTTTTTCTCTTTCCTCTTCCTCTTCCCCTTCCCCTTCCTCTTCCTCTTCCTCTTGCTCTTTCTCTTTGTCTTTCTCTTTCTCTTTCTCTCTCTGGCTCTCTCTGTCTCTGTCTCCCTCTCTCTCTCTCCCCGTCTCTCTATCTGTCTGTGTTACTTCCATTGTTTCTGCTTGTCTTGACTCAACCATGCAGATGTTTTTCTCTACCATCCCATTGCTTGAATTCATCCTTTCAGCCTGACCAGAAAACTAGACCCAGCCTCATTTTGCCCTTCTGACACTTACGATGCTTCTGTGGCCAAACTGGTCGTTGTTAAATCTAGTCTATATTCGAATCAACTTGATCAGTAGTATATGTGTCTACGCATTACCCTCCAAACAAAATGCCTTGAATTACTTCCACCCCAACTATACCTGTGGGATCTTTGGGCTATCCCCATGTAATCATCTGGGGTTGCCCAATAACTTGGACCCTACACTTCGTTTTGATTCATATTCCAAGAGAAAAAACATGATAGGGTGCCTATACAATCTCACGGATGATCATGCGGATGATCATGTGTTGCATCGAAAAAGTTGTCAAGTTGTAGTTTTTATGGCCAGCCATATATGCCATCATCTCATTATATCCCCACTATACTCCCACTCCATCGCGGTTACATCCACATGATCGTCAGTCTTCGTCATTGTTTCCATGAGAGTTTCCACATGTTCAGACAAACCCATTGAATGATGATCCCAACATCTTTTTGTCCAAAAAAAAGTTGCAAACCCCCCTAGTTTCAGACAAACTTTTGTACCCAGTTTCTCAAATGGATGGGGCGATACTAAAAATGAACAGCCATGGGCAGATCGTGGTGCCCCAAGGGCTCGAACCGCATCTGTTCTCCAAGAGAAATGCCAATATCAAAGTGCCGGATATGTGTATCTATATACATTCATAGTAGTCATAGTAAAAATATACATGTATACGTTCAATGATCTACATTTGTATCCGTTGGCAATGTTCAATGTTCCATTCATATCTCCCAAATTTTACCATATCACCATGAACTTCCAATTTTGGATACGACATTTCCATGAATTTCCCTATTTGTCTGGGTGATCTCCCCATTTTTCTCGGCTCCCAGCCGACTGCCAACGTCTCGCATTGCCGTGGCCAATGGAATCGATCACTGTGCGCACCACGCTGTGGCCCAGCTGGGCGACTCCTGCCACGCACCCTGCGGCACAGGCGCCGGCGCCCACCTGGAAATGCAATGGCACTGATCCAGAAACACAAAAAATCACGGAATTATAGAGAGACAGAGAGAGAGAGAGAGAGAAAGAAAGAACGAAAGAAAGAAAGAAAGAAAGAAAGAGAGAGAGAAAGATAAAAGAGATATGTATATATATATATACATATACAGTACATTACAGTACTTCTTTAATAGAGCTGAATATTCGCAATAACCATTGGTGGGTGCTGGCATTTTGGATCGCCCCAGTGCCTTGGCGAGGCCACAAAGACCTGCCAGCGCGGCAAAGGACCAGCAGGAGGTTGAAGCCATGGGCATCCGCCTGCGGCGGGAGTCCATATTGATATATGGCTGTGTCTGAAAACAGGGTATATCCCCAATGAAATCGCCATTTAATGGGGATAATGATCATAACCAATGGGTTTGGGGCTACACTATTTTCAGACAAACCCATATGTATATACTAGATTAGATGTTGATACATAACGATACATACTGTGAATGGGTGCGAAATCCAAATCACCAGTTGGTACATAGTAGAAATCCCTTTACAATCACATTATAGTCCCAGTGTTTCATAGGAATCCCAATAGGAATTCCAACTGGTGCAGGATTTCGCAACCATCCACAGTAGGTCCATCTTCCAGGCCCCATCGCTGATTTCGCTCTTGGATAAAAATGAGACTGAAGAAAAGAAATCTAGAGATAGAAAGACAGAGAGTTCTTCCAACACTGCAATCAGGTCGCATGACAGACTGAAGACCTTGTCCACAGGTGAGACAGAAATACGCAGTGCAGCATGGTTCAGTGAAACCCCTGCCTTGGCTTAAGTCGTATTGGCTCCGGTGCATCCAATGAACGGTGCTGCACCTCAATCATGGGACAAGCCTGGAATGGGTCAAGAGGTCAGAGCCCCGCCACTCCAGACCCAGGCTACAGCAAATCCAGTGAGCTCAAGAGCCAGTCCCAAAGCAAGGAAAAAAAGAAGAAGAAGAAGAAGAAGAAGAACAGGGACAAGCCCATTTGCCAATGTACCCCATTTTGTGTCTCCATATCCAGTTGAAAAGACCCCTGAGCTGCTGACTGTGATGCTGGGGAAAGCCGCCTGACCTTCCTGGTAGAGAAAAGCCAATGATTCTTAGGTGTCTAGGACCAAAACAATGGGGGGATTGACCTCCAATTTAAAGGTCACAAAAACGGGGAAGAATATGAGGCCTGTATAAGCAAGGGATTTCAGGAGCATACCGGTACACCTCCCATGTTGGGCAAATCGAGATGATCCAAATGAGGTCAAACATCCAGGAATGTGCTGATGGAGATATGCACTCACAGAACACTCACGAAACAGTGGAGCTGGGATATGGAGAGTGGGTCAGTCGGCAACTCAAGTTTGGATGGTTCCAAGATGTTCCAAGATGTTCCATGATTTTCACAGATTTTCACCCCTTGGCCCACCTGCTTCTCTTCGTCGCTGAGTGCTGGGAACTCTCGCGGTGAGAACCTCAGAGCACCCGAGAAGCACCGCGATGTCGCAGGGACCTCTAAGGCTCCGGCAGTTGCCATGCAGTGCTCTCCTGTGACGCCAAGCTTCACACAGTGACTTCGTGGTGGTCACAAGTGGCGAAGCATTTCCAAAGACAAAGTTGGACAAAGACATTTTGGAAGGGTTGCATTCAAATGCAATGAGCCTTGGTAGCTCTTTGTCGTGTATTGTGGCCAGATGCCATGGCTTTGGACAACACATATCCTTCGGAAATCTAACATGGCAAGGCAAAAGCTATTTCTAGGTGGTTTCAATATTTTTTAGTGCCACATAAGATTTCTGGAGGTAAATATCCTCGCAGCGCAATTTCCTGTACAAGAGCTGCTTTGAGACCTGCCACTGCTGCTCCATTCTCTCACAGTAAGCCCTCCAGGACTTCTACGCCCTTGCAAGCTCTCACAACGTGAACAGCACATTTATCCTTGGATCCCAACTTGAGTGTCTCCCCCATTCATCAGTGATGTTGGGTGGCTGAACATTCCTGTCTGATGCACGTGTGTAGAACTTGCTCTTGGGATGTAGTCTAGAGCAAAACACATTAAAATAGAAAGATGCCAAAGTGGGCAACTCTGTTTCAGCTGAGTCTCTGCCAGTTGGGGATAAGATCTCTTGTATCCAGTATCCACAGCATTTCGCAGTGATTGCTCCGCATCTGGTCGCAGAATAGCGCCAGAGGCACCCTGCAAGGCTTAGTGAGCATCCCAAAAATCAACTATGTACAACATTGTTTAATAACTTATTAATACTTATTGTCTGATAACTATGTGATAGAAATGTTGAGCATCCCAGTTTTGGCGTTGAACAATCCCCAGCCACTGGGTCCCTGAAATCTCCCTGGCCGGGTTCCGGGAAAAAACGGGGCCTTGTCTCCACCCCCCAGCATACGTTCGCCAAGCACACCGGGGATAGTTCTGGCAATGTTGACCATGGTCTGGCAGCCGAGGCTTGATTCTTGCTCGTGTCCATCTGGAAAAATCTGGGAGGGATTGATCATCCTTCACTCAATGGCTAGTGATGGTTTGAATTCTTTGAATTGAGCATCTCGGGCATGTCCAAAATAGGATGTACCCAAAATCTACTACCTGCTCGACTCTCGTTTTAGGCAGGGAAACCCCATGGTTGGGTCTCTGCCATGTCTTGTGAACTTTCAATAGAGTCTCATGTGATCGTTGAGATTGTCTGGTACTTGCTCAATGCCCGAGCCTCTAATTCTGGTCCCGAGATCTGATATTCATCTCCTCAGCAACTGATAAAGGCAGTTGGATGGTCCTTCCCCCACTGACACCGACTGATTCATGGAATTACCTTGAACTTGTACCTATGCTTGCAAACCAACAATCAGCCACAGGATATGCAATTCTCAAGCAGTTTGCTTCTGTCTTGTTTCTACTACCCAACCTTTCCGAAAGGAAAGGCAACTGTGACAGAAGCAAACATTCGAGCACCCTCGAGGTAAAAACTGCTAGTGCAAACATGTTGCGAAGCCCAATCCCATCACGCCGGAAGATTGCACCGACCTAATCAGCATAACCGCATCTCTTCCACATCGGCAAGTTCTGCCAAAAAATCGTGTTGTTTCTTAAGCATATGTCCTAAACCATCTAAACCCAATCATACATGTTCCCTATGCAGGCACCGTTTTTGCTACCCTCCAAATGGTAAAGAGTTGGGTAAATGTGGCATGGTTTGTCGATCTAAGGGGTTACAACATCATCAAAACTCACAATGTCAGTTTGATTCCCCCGCCCGGCCTCAGCGATGTTTCCCTCCCTCCAGGCTTTCACCATTGCCTCAAAGCGTTCCTGCGCAAAGAAGAGATACTCCAGCCGTTCACAAAGATTTGGATGGGATTTCCCATATTTTGCAATAATTTCGTCCTTAGCCGGCGTCAAGCATGCAATCTCAATTTGACGTCAGGGCAAATGGCAAGTTAGTGTTTGATGCCCAGCGTGTGCCAAGTTCAGCAGCATGGGAAATTCTCCAGAAAGCCGTGGTTTTGGACGATCATCAAATGGACTGTGATCCTCCAAAAGTGTAAGTTGAATCAATGAGCTGGGGCATCGCCACAAATATCACAAATATGGGTTTGTCCAAAACTTGGGTATACGGTATGCCCCAAATCCAGTGCTGCATCCCCATTGCAATAACGTGAGACCCGTGATCAATGGATTGGTTGAAGGGGAAATCTTCAGGAAACCATTGACTTTCCCATTAAAGATGGGGGGTTCCTGAAAATGTTCAACAAATTCAATGATGTGAGGACCCATATCAATCCATATCCAATCTGAGGGTCATAGGTCTTGCGATCCTTGACATCGCCGAGGCTTTGGATCTTGTAGCCATTCTTCTGCAGCAGGGCCAAGAACTCCCTGCACTCCTCCGGACACCGGTTGTGGGATCAAGTTTTTTGGGCACAAAAATCAGAAGTTCTACCTCTAGGGATCATAACAGTAATGGATTGTAAACCCAGTTTCCATGTTCGTAAAACAAGAATAAACCATCCCCAGTTTCACCATATGGTACAAACCATTCCCAAATGGGTGGTTGATTATTGTCTTACCATCCCCAGTATAATCATATTTGGGTGGGATTGAAATCCATTCCCAAATGGTTTAGCATTGGGCAAGCGCCACATTCGTGAGATTTCGTCGATGCACCCGTCCTTTACTCGGACTGCGTAGGTGGTTTTCTCCAGGCCATGCCGGACAGTGCCGGTGTCCAATGCAGCTATTCGAAATTCATTGGTGTCAACTCCCAGAGGGATATAAGAAACCTGCCACGTCATCAAGAGATAATATTCCATTATGAGTGGAATGATGTTCATCGATGCTCTTGCAGTACAAGTTGACTGCTCACAATTTTCCTCAAAAATGGCTGCTGTGCAGTGTCGAAACCAGTCTGAGGCCGTGCACTTTGTTGGTCTTTGGGTCGTATCTCGTACCCATTCCATGTCTTGCGTAGTAGATCATGATCTGGTCCAAATTGCCACAAGGTGTTCCTTCGGCGGATTTCAAACATTAATCTGGGTTTCTTTGAAACTGGGACAATTACCAATGTTAGTGGGGATGATGATGAGAATAGAACCTCTTGGTAAACCATTTTCGGTCACGCATCTGAGAAAGCACGCTCAATGACTCAAGCATCGGACTTTGCAAACAAGTTTCCAATGTAGTCATTTTCCACTTGCTGTGCCATTTTCACCTTGTGCAGTAGACAACAAGCAACTACATGTTGGAGCAAATTGATTCTTGTGCATCCAAGGCACAATCCGAAAATCACCCTCCGGCAGGGATTTCTTGTTCACTTCTAACATGGTGAGCATAAGATTGATTACCTTGGCTGTCAGGCGGAAAATGGTGCAATCTCAACTGCATCTGTTCAGCTGGGGGGCTAGAGAAGCCGATCGAGACATACCTCCACCAGGGATATTGCCCATAAGCCTCGTTTTCAAAAAGTTGGGCCGGAGCTGGTGGAGCTGGTGAAGTAAGGAGCGAATTGTTGAGGTGGGTCATGTAGCGGGTGAGTGATTGACTGATTGATCTGATTGCATTTGCCCGCAATTTGGCAGCTTCTCATCTAAATTTACTTCAACAATGTCTGGCTGCACATAGCTGAATATTGCATTTTGCATGGAAGAAATATGTATGTATGTGTATATATATATATTGCATGTGTATTATGTATATTTAATGCATATCGTATTATTGTATGTTTTTCATTGCGTAACTAATGAGGAGCATCCTCAAATTACATTCTTTCACACTGTTTCTTCCGAGCATCACAGCATCGAAGCCACGTGAGGTGTCAAATCCGCTGGTCCGAAGGACATGTTCGACTCCATAGGGAAACCGTGCCCAGGTCTCAGAGATGGAGGCCGATTTGGGCGCTGGCACCTCTCCAGGCTTGAACTCCACCACTTTCTCCGGAAAGTTTTGACTAAAAATTCGAATCCTTCCAGAATCGTTGGGCTTATAGCCCATCCAAATGAAGCGGTCAGTGCCAACACCAAACAACTCCGTGCCGTTGTAGTCTCCATGTTCCACGCCCAAACAAAAGCGCGAAGAGGTTCGGCGAATAATCCCACCAGAGATGTCGAGACCATGCTGCTTGGCAGCCAGTTTGATGGTCTCTATGGCCTTAATCTAGATCCAGTGTCCATTTTGCACATGGGCGAGTCCACGACATTTTACAGCAAAAACTACAAACTGAATCCTCTTCTGACCTCTGAATCCCTCTTGAACTAAGGTCAGGTCCCGCACTTCCTCCAAATCATTCAGCTCCATAGCTCTGACTTTGGTCTCTAGCACTCGCACTCGTTCCTCCAGAGACGATGGGGAGGACCTCGTCTCAAACTGGAGAGGCCGTCTCTCATAGGGTGCCACACTGGCCGTGACCACAGCAGGTACCGCCAGCCTTCGCGCCGCACCAGCCAGCCGGCTCCAGCGAAAGGCCATGGCCAAACAGCAACGGCGGAAACGGCGAAACCGTCAGCTCTGCATTGAACCAAAAGCTGCAGAAAATTCTCCCGACTCCAGACCTCTTTTGACGCAAAAATCCTGCATCTACTCTATTCATCTCTATTCGCTCGTCCTGTCGATACTTCGGGAGCAAGTAGCCATTGAGAAACCTGGGATAAAGGTGGACGAAATGGGTTTGGTTGTGAAAAAGGTCGAATTAAACACTTGAGACGGTACAAAGAAATCAATAAAAGGTCCCCTCAGCAAGGAAACGAGTCCCGAAGCCAAGTAGCTCCACGACCCAATCAGCATAAGTTGGTACCTGGTGATGAAATATGAACAGGTTCACATCAGAAAATTCCAAATACCACACTGACACTCGGAACAATGGAACAAAGTGCAACAAACCCGGGCTGCTCACGTTTCTCGTGAAATAGTCGATGCGAAGTGCCAAGATTTCATCCACAACGCCTTTCACAAGCTCCTGAGGATCCACAAAAGTTGTGGCACTTCTCATGGCAAAAAAACTCATCACCCAGTCAAATGTGACCTGTGTAGAGCTCAAAATGACTGCCAAATCACTGGAATCTTTGGTTTTCTGAGGCCAGACATGGGTCAAAAATTGGGTACCAGATGGTACCACTGGACACACATGTTTTTTGTGGCCAACAGTTTTACCCTCTAAGCTGTTTCCAAGCTTTCCCAACCCAGCCTTGGACAGGGCCATCGCAGTCCTTTGCGTCTCCTCCCCTGAGGCCTCCTTAGATGACCCCAAGTTATGGCCCCTGATGGGAAAATGAAGATTAGCCAGGCTCCATTGGAGTGTACCAATATGGTTATGGGTCAAAACCCCGGTACCCAAATGGTACTGAAAAAATAGCTGGTTCATGGATGCTTATTCCCCAAATATGGTATATAATATTAGGCTTTGACCCATCCCCATATTATATTATGGGTATGTACCCCATCTTTAGACAAAATTCAGGTAATTGCCTGATGGCACCAGCAGATTGTTGGATAAGATCCAGCAGTAAAGGTGGCCAATATGGCCACTTCGAAGTCAAGTGGCTGGGTCTTTGATGTGGCGCCGCTGCCCCTGTCAGAGGTGAGGTGACTCCAAATGATTTTGCGGCCATGGCGGGTTTGAGTTAACTAGTTCATGTCACTCAATATCTGAAAAGTCGTACATGAGCTACCTTTGTTTTCGCAGAAGATGAACTGGGGGGGGAATCTGGCCGAGGCAGGAAACAATCCTGAATCCTTTTTTATTTGCAAGGGCAAACCAAAAGCACTGCAAGAAAAGTGAGTAGCACCCACTCTCTTAGTTTTTCTTAGCCACATGCCCGCGCAATATCGGGACAGCGAAGCTTTCGCAAAGACGCTTCGGGTAAAGGCTCCACCGGGCTTACATAGGTTCCACCCTCTTGATTCAGCAGCTGCACACGGACACCTTTGTCCCCTTCTTGAAGTGCAGCCTGTGCTTGACAGCTCTCCCTGGCCGCATCCAAAACATCCTCCGCAGTAGTGCCCCACTTCTTCAACTGTGGAGCTCCGGCAAAGTAGCTGGTAGGCCATGCAGGAGACAAGCGCTCATTGATCGTAAACCACTGGCAGGTCGTCACGGTGGTACCACCATCTCTGCATGCCGACAGGTTGTAGGGTGACACCAGATGTTCGACTGCCGCACGAATCTTTGCCGCGCGCTGCAGCTTTTTCGTGTCCGTTGAAGGGACGGAGAAGGTGCTGGCTGATGGTTTCTGTGACATCTGCTGCTTCGCCCATTCAGTAAGCGCATCAGCAATGTCTGCCACAGACCGACGCATGGTCCCCCAGCCCATCATCTTCTCCTTCGCCTTTTCAAAGTCACCTTCGAACACCTCCTGTACCACTTCTGGTAGGACTTTTCCCTTTCCAAATCCCGACAACTTCATGCTGTCTCCAAAATCTCCAAGGTCCGAGTGCAGAAATGGCAAGGTCAGAACTGCATCTACTTCTCCTGGTGCCGACGGTGCCCGAAACATCTGTAGAAAGTTCAAACAGACCTGGGCAGGTTTTGCCAGCTGTCCATCAGTTATGGTCAGAGTTTCATGGCCATTTCGGCCTCCAGAAGTTAAACGACCATAGCAACCTGCAAGACTGGCCAAAAATAATGCAGCCCTCCTGGATGTTGTGCTTAGTTCCTCAGGCCAAACAGCTGTGACTCTATATCCAGCACGTCGTGCCGCCACGACATAGGGCAATCGGTCGCCTACTTCCACCCCGTTACGCAGAACGAAGATGGGCGAAACTCCTTCAGCCAGCAGGGAATCCAATGCCGCTTGGGTCGCCACAGCATTGCCATTGTGTTCATCCTGGGAGAGTGCGGCACCATTCAAAGAGCTGGCGCATCTTCGGCCGATGACATCCTTTCCGCACCCAGGAATTCCACAAAGGAGGACCACCAGTCCTCTTGCCGACTCAGCGGGCTCCATCAACTCCGGCTTCGTTTGGTAGCCACAATGGTCACCATCGGCCATGGCTGCAGTTGGAACTAGGTTGCTAAGAAGACTAAGAACTAATAAACGGTGCATCCTTCTTTGCATCAACTATAGTTTTAGACACTGAGCTCGGGAGAGTTTTGCGACAACTTCATATATTCATAACGTGTACAAATATACATGATACATACATACATATATATATATATAGCGCAGATAAGAGAAACACTTTAGACCACACCATCAGCAACAAATGAGCTGAGTTTAAGCCCGAAATGAATGCTGCTTGCCTGCTGTTCCGACATCTGGGACCAAATAAGCTGCTCACGCGAAACCCTTCTTTAATCAGAGGGGAAAAAACATGTGTATATATATATATACATCTACATCTACACATACATAACATAACACAACATAACAGAACACAACATAACATCACGTAACATAACATCACATGCCACTACATTACATAACAAAATGTTAGATTACATTACATTCCATTACACTTCACTACGTTACATTGCATTAGATCTTCACATATTGACACAAACTCTGCAATGGGAATCCCCATTCTGTTTCCCTCGGACGCCTGGCCTCACGATCAATCTCCAGAAAGTTTGTCGCTAGGTCAGAAAGACCCACCACCAGGGAAAACTGCCTGGTGTCAGCAGTGCAGATCTGCTGAAGTCACAGGGCAGGGGAATCACAGGGCACCAGGGGGCACCACCAGTCGTCTAACCGTGCCTGGGAATCACATCCACATGAAGGATGTCCACCTGGAAGATTGCTGGAGCTACCCGTAGAAAGGACCGTCGAAAGCTTCGAGAAATATATGGCATCTGGTTTCCAGGCTCAATAATATAGTTGAACACACCAGGTAGAACAGAAGATTCTACATAGGCTATGAGAGCAAGCAATTCCCTATTCGTTGAGAGCAAGGGATGGCCCATTGGAAGCGTGGCCAAGATGACATCGCCGCCTGCTTGGCCCTACTTGTTGTCTGTTCCACTGGCATTTCGTGTTCTGAAGTCTGTCTGGCACCTTGTGTCTCCATAGCTGTGTCAAATATGCTTGCATTACTATTGACTACAAATGTGCATGTGTACAGTGTGTGTCCATACACAAAAAAACAGTCCATGCCATGTGAAAAAAAAGTCACATGGCACCTTGTTACACCAGATCTGCAAGAGCGAATCGCAGCGAATGCACAAGATGAGCTCCTCAGTACGGACGTTGACCCAGCTGGTCTTGGTCACGCTTCGGAGCGCCTGGGCATAGTATCCTGACGAGAAAAAATGGGCTGGTCGAAATCAGGATGCTCTCCCCTCTCAGTCTCTATGGACCACCTCTTGTGGATTTTCGAAATGCCCAAGTTTGATGCACGCAGCATGGCTAATCATCAATACCCTGCAAGTAAACGATTTTTTCTTTATGATATCCCTCCATTCCATGTCTATCTTAGAAAAAGAACGTTATCTAGTTATCTACTACCCTTCAACCAGCTGGTGATGGCAAACAAACAAACTCGCTCCTCCCTGAAGATGCACCGCGAAGGCAACAGCATCTGCTCCCGGGACCAACTCCGCCATTTGCCACAAAGCACTGTCGGGGTCAGAGGCAGAACCCCAGCTCCGGGGCAGGTCAATCGCGCGAGAAACGCGCTCCTGCACGTGTTCAGGATGAGAAGCAGAATTTTAACACATCTGGTGGAGCCAAGAGACAACTGACTACTTCGTATACTAATCATATACCAGTAGTACCGCACAAGGCGGTGGCGGAAGTTTCAGGAATAGCAAACTATAGGAGAGGTGAGTTGATGGGATGCAAGAACGGCGGAGCGAACGNAGCGAACGCACTCATGGATCGAAAGGTGGTTGGAGCGTCGGCCTATCTATCTGTCTATCTATCTTCCTGCCTAACTAACTGACTAACTGACTAACTGACCAACTGCCTGCCGAACTAATTGACTAACAGACTAACTAACTAACTGACTCACTGATTAACTGACTAACTCATTAACTGACTAACTGACTAACTGACTAACTGACTCACTGACTAACTGACTAACTGACGAACTGACGAACTGACTAACTGACTAACCGACAAACTGACTAACTGATTAACTGACAAACTGACTAACTGAGTAACTAACTGACTGACTAACTGACTAACTGACTAACTGACTAACCGACTAACTGACTAACTGACTAACTGACAAACTGACTAACTGAGGAACTGACTAACTAACTAGCTGACTAACAAACTAACTAACTGACTAACTGACTAACTAGCTAACTAACTAACTAACTAACTAACTAACTAACTAACTAACTAACTAACTAACTAACTAACAGACGAACTGACTAACTGATTAACTGACTAGCTAACTAACTAACTAGCTGACTAACTGACTAACTGACTGAGTAACTGACTAACTGACTGACTAACTGACTGACTCACTGACTAACTAACTGACAAACTAACTAACTAAATTGTTAAGTTGTTAAGTTGTTAAGTTGTTAAGTTGTTCAATTGTTAAGTTGTTAAGTTGTTAAGTTGTTAGTTCGGTTAGTTAACTGACATCTCAAAATTNTAAGTTGTTAAGTTGTTAAGTTGTTCAATTGTTAAGTTGTTAAGTTGTTAAGTTGTTAGTTCGGTTAGTTAACTGACATCTCAAAATTTGCTCAAAACCCTCAGTTTTTGACACTTTTGACTTCC
>BGPT01002257.1:35156-58718 GCA_003297045.1 Symbiodinium sp. clade C Y103 | reverse complement strand
GACTTTCTTCATCTCTGCTCTTCTCACTTCTGACTTTTCTCACCTCTGCTTTTCAACTGTCCATATTGTCGGAAGTTTCACTTCTAAACTTCCTTCGACTATTCATATACGATGTATATACGATCAATATACTATGTGTATTCTATTTATATACTATTCATCTACTATTCATCTACTATTTATATACTATTTTATATACTATTTATATAGGAAGTCGCCCGCGGCGGGAGTCTTGAGCAACACATCAGAACATGGTTGAGTTCCTGAAGACAGGAAGTCGCCCACTTTTCACTGCTGTGCTGGGAAGTTGCTCTCATGCCAGTGTCACGTTTGTCTGACATCTGGCCCAAAAATCTCACCACTGCTTCCATCCTTTCCGATCTCCTCCGTAGGAAGTCTGGCAGTCATTTTGAAAAGGGCAAACCAAGCTTTGGGGGGGATGCCGCTGTCAAGAAAACCTATGGCTCGCTCTAACACAGCTGCAAAACCACCAGAGCACAATTGAATTCGCGTGCGTGTCCTTTGATCCAAAGTTTGAAGGAAGGTAGAGACAAAAGACTCCTGCAAATAAATCTCCATGGTCTTCGCAGTAACCCAACGCCCCCTCCTCCTGACAATCTCTGAATTTTCAACCTGATTCAAAAGCCAAGTAGCGCCTCCAGGCCTCATCGAACCAAGGTCAAATGGCCTCACTTTTCCAGATCGAACTGAAGGCAGTCGCAATGCCTCCAAAAGTTTCTGAAAACGTTTTCGAAGTGTGGCTGCAGAAAAAGGCCAGACCTTGGCTTCTTTTGGTGAAGATGCAAACATAGCTGAAAGGAACCGGATGATATCTGTCTGATCAACTCGTGCTGCTTGATGGCGCGCTGCAGTGCCCCGTGTCTTTGGTTGGCGAATCATCACCAACATAAAGGAGGTGCCTGGAGCCGTGTCAACTGGGAGCACCAGGTCTGATCGTGTGGCTGAGATCACTTCACCAATACGCATGATCCCAGCCCAGGACAACATAATCACAGCAGCTTCATAAGGCCATCCCCATGTAATGGCAACAGCACACAGCGCTGTCATGATGGAGAGAGGCATGGCTGGATGATGAACTGTTGGCTCATCCACTAACCATGCAAAAGCCAAATCCCACGCATGGGTCAGCTGCCGCTTTATCAGCGGCCGTTCAGCAGCAATGGAGTTTATAGTCTCCGAATAGATCCCGTAGGCTCGCCCTGCATAGAAGAGCTCCTTTCCGTACTCAACCAGAAAGCTGGCTATTCTTTCCAGATCCGCTGGTTTCTGTTCCAGAAGAAATTGCAGAGAAATGCCTCTCTCATGTAGCAACCAGGTTCTAAATCTGTCCAGATAAATCTTCCTGCGATCTCTGGTTTGCTGTTTCACTGCCCGGGTTGAGCTGAGAATCGCCTCACTCCGTTGGAACAGTCGCTGGCGATCAGCAGCAGTCTGAGCAGTTAAGGGCATAGCCTTTCCAGCATCAAAAAGACAGAAAACCATGGCTAGAGCTACCCACCTTTTGCTTAAAAAGGAGTGAGATCTTTTACCTTTTGGGGGGGCTACTGGACACGAGACAGACAAGACCGACCACAGACAAAGGAACGATCCAAAAGTCATGCACAGACAGGCCGCCACCAAAAAGCTCTCCGGCAAATCCATGGAGAGAAAGCCAAGTCCACGGCAAAGACACAGGCCAATCTCCAAAACACCAGGAAACTCCGAGTCCTCCGGAAAGTCCAAGGAAGAATCTCCCATTCCACGGCAGAACAGACAGCACGAGCCCGCAAAGCCACACGGTGAAGAGTCCTCCGGAAAGTCCAAGGAGGAACAGCAAAATCCAGGGGACAGCACAAAGGGGGCAGCGGAACGGCCAACCAGGGACAATGAAAGCAGAGAGCTCCCCGGAGAAATCATGGGGAGAGAGCCAAATCCAGGGAGCAAGACAAGGTTGAATTCCATGACCACCAGTCGCCTGCACAGGCAAGACCAACACGGCAAGGATCACAAGTCGAGCCCAATTTGCTGCAAATCTCTTCAAACCACCAGGGACTGAGGGGACAATATCCTGGAGCTTTACGTTTGTCAGACAGGAGTGCTGAGATGCAACTCTCAAATCAGTTTCTCGAGTTGGATCATCGGAAGGATTGAGGCGAGTTGGACAAAAACACCAACCGGGATAAAGGTCCCATGCAACGCATATGGCTCCCGCTTTCTTCAAACCAGGCTGAAGTGCCCGCGACGGAGACCTACCTTTTGTGAGGGCACCCCGACAAACTGCGGAGTCAACCAAAGACAGAAATCTCACAGACCGTTTCTGTTGTCCAACTGACTGAAGGCTAGAAACAGCTGAGGCAAGCTCGAGGACATTGATGTGGCCAACCCTTTTCCAAAACCATGACCTGACCACCTGCCACTTGGATGAAAGGGCCAAATCATTGATGACAATGGACTCCAGTCCATCCACCTCTGGCATCAACCTTTCTTCCGCATCCAAAAGCAACAGCGACTTGTGGTAAGCATGGGCAAAGTGAGCAGCGACACCATCAACGTACACCGCCGAAGGTTTTGTGTATTTTCCTTCAATGCGCAAATGGGAGTGACCCCCACAACATCTCACAGTCAGGAAGTCCACATCCAGCAAGAAGCACAGCAGACGGAATTCTTTTCTATGGGGAGAACCGAACATGCAACTGGCCACAATTGCTTCATGGAAATCCAAGAGGAGGAGGGACCTCCACAATGCAAGCCAAGCCATTTTGCTCAGTCTACTTTGCTCCAAACCACATGGCCTACGACAGCGATGACCGACCCGCATCAGCACCAAAGCCCTAAAAGCCAACGTGTTTCCAAGCAAGGTCTTTGGAAGATTCCTGTCAAAACCCAATGGCTGTTTGTATGAACGCACAGCTGGATGAGCTGCAGGGGAAAACGTGGTGCAAGGCGGGGCAATCAAGAAACTGCGGAACCTATTTTCCTCAAGCATGTAGATGATCCACTCCAGCAATCTCAATGAACACAGACCGTAGTGCTGACTATCAGAGAGATCCAACGGAGGTGCAACAGAATGGCCCAACCGATCAAGCTCTTTTGACACCTTTCCTGCCCCACCACAGATCTCAACAAAGTCAAAATACAAAAGTGGTGGTTTCGATGGCGCCACAACATGCTCATCAAAAGACGGGGCATCAAACGCATCATCATGAAAACCGGTCTGCCGCAAGATCGCTCTGAAGTCATTGTCAAGATGTGAGTAGGCACCTTTCTTGTCAGAGGAGAGCCACACAACCTCAGCAAGCTTGGGATCAATTGGAGCAGCGACAATCGCCCCCTTCTGATTGGACGCATCAGTTGCAAAGAGCTCACCCAAGTAATCAACAGCAATGTTGGAGAAAATGATGGGAGCAACAGCTGCCAAAACCGACAGCTCCTGGGCAATACCACGGCTCAAGGAAAGAATCACCTTCTCATCCCAACTCTCCGCTGCAGTTGCAAAACCAAAAAGTGAATCAACCAAACAAGACCAGCACTTCCGATACTGCAAGAGAGATACCCAGTTTCCGGCAAGGCGAGAAGCAAGCTTTGGACTGATCCCTGGGAGACAAGCCGCACGCAGAGACAAGACAGCCAAAGCAAGACGTTTCTCAAAAGGAGCACCAACTGGAACAACACCCATGCGCACGTTTTTCTCTTCTGATCTTATTTCTGCTCCGGCTGCTTTCACATTCGGTGAGGCCACAATGTCTTTCTCAGTTGAGCCCAATAGCTCTTCCTTCTCATAGAGCCTTCTTGCTGTGACCAGAGCCTTCATAGCAAAAGTATCATGGTCGCAAACAGTCAAAGGTTCACAACTCAGTGCAAAATAGTCGTCAATGACCAAAGCATCCCAAGCAGGACCTGGCGGGAACCCATGATGACCAAGAATGCGGGAGGATGGATTGAGCAAACCACCCCCCTCAAGCAAGACACTATGGCTCTTCAATGCAAACTCAACGCCCAGGTGATCTCCTTGAAATAATGAACGAAAACATGGATAGACCCTGTCTGGCAAAGCAGGTGATCTTTTTGGTTTACGGCCATCAGACGGCTGAACCAGGGCCCGAAGTCCATCACCAATGCTTTCCCTGTTTCGTTCAACCCTTGACAACGTACGAAACTTCAGCTGCTCTAAAGCTTGGGTGTTGGAGAAGAAATCCAAAGGGTAGGAGAAGGGAAGCATGTTGCTTTCAGCTCGCTCATTTGAAACCTGGGCCTGATGATAGAAATCACGCCTATCTGTAATGGATCCCCGGAGCATGTGAGTGTACCGAGGCAAACGCAGCATGCAAAGTTGCTGACCCTGAGGCAAATGCTTTGATGGCCCATCCACATGAAATTCAGCATGATTGACAATTCTTCGATCCCCAATCTGCCTATCTGCTTCTGCTGATTTGAAGCAATTGAAAACTCGAGAAAAATGCCCAGGACAGACAGGCTGAACCCCAAGATGAAGCAAACCCCGCACGTCCCACAACTTTGCCAAAGCAAGACATTCTTCTGGTTTCTCAAATTCAAAACGTGGCTGATCTTCGCAGCTCACAGGCAAACCGTGCAACAAAAATCGAGGCTCTTGGAACGGCAGCCACAACACCCCATCAAGGAAAGATTCCATGGGCCACTTACCTTCTCCGACAAGGCGAAGGCGAGATGAATCCAAAGAACGATAGGGAAGCAGCTGAGGAAACTGTTCAACAGGCAAGAGGGCTGCATCTTCACGAAAAGGCACCTCATCACGTTCCATGTAACCTGATTTCATTTCAGGACACTTTGCACAAAAACGCTCAATTTGAAAAAGAGCCGCACCTAATTCTGGGCTGGATCTACCGGGGCATAAACTGAAACTAGCCTGGGCATCACCACTCACAGCCAAAAATGTCCTAAGCCTTTCAAAGATGGCAAGCTGCTCACTGTTAGGACATCTCCCAAGCTCCTCGCAAGTTGGCCAACGCCCCAAGAACATGAAATCCAAAACCAAAATCCAAATGTTCAAGAGACGGGCCTTACAGACATTCCAGAAACGTTTGCAAGAGAGCTTGGGGCCACTGCCTTGGAAGGAGTCCAAAGTCGCCAAGGGCAGTGGGAAGGCTGTGGAAGCCGTGTCTGCAGAACGGCGCACAACAGAGAAAGAAGAAGCAAGACACCGGGCAAACTGAGTACGTGTCTTCAAAATCCATCGAGGTAGGCAGGCAGCCCATGTGTGGAAGTTCATAGTTGCAACCAATGGGTTTGGCTCCTGCCCCATTTGGCTGTCATGCTGATCCCCCGGGAACATGTGCTTTACTGATCCTCCGCCTCGGTCTGCTGCTGACCTCCTCCCTTTCCACCTCTGCCTTTCTTCTTTGGATAAGGCTTTGGTTTTGGGGCTGCTTCGGATGCGAAGGTGGCTGGCTTTGATGTCAACTCGGCTCGCTTGGTCTGTATGACATCCAACTCCTTGATGTACGCCAGCGCCACTGTCACCCACTTCTGATCGGCAAGGGGACTGAAAGACCTCGCCTTGGACAACATTGTCGCAGGCTTGTGAGTGAACACAGTTGATGGAGGCTCTTCTTGGAGGGCTAACAGGAAGGCCAGGTCGAAGCGACCATTGTCCAATGCCGCCTGGTCCAATGTCACCGCCAACAAAGCCGCGGCATCTCGAGCCCCCGCCAGATTCTCGGTCTGCAAGAAGTCCAACACTACCATAACTTGGTGTTGGAGACATCCAAGCTCTCGGTGCCGGCCAAATCCACCGAAGCGCTCCAAATACTTTGTGCCACAGATCCCACGGTTCATCAATTCCTGAGGCGACCCCTCTGCCGGCAAGGTTGGAAACATTCTCCTTGCCATAGATGCCAACACAGAATTGAAGAAGACACCTTTCTGCGCTGCCAAGTCCATTTGCAGACGAGCTCGACCTTGAGCTCCCCTTGTACCAGCATTGGCCCCCAAAGAACTCAACTCCAGCATCGGATCTGATGATTGGGACGCCAGTTGACTGACCAATGCTGTCAGTGCATTGGACTGAGCAAGAACTGCTTGAGCAAGTGGATCTCTTGAGGAAGATTGGTCGATCCCAAATCTCTCGGCCTCCAATTCGCCAACCTCTGGGGGCTTCATCATATGAGACCTTAACAGTCCCGGAGACACTGGAGCAGCCGTGCGAGGAGGCGTTCCCACCTGCTGAGCAATGGTATGACTGGACACATGAGGGGCCGTCAATGCAGATGAGATAGGCTGGCGCAAGGCTGCGTGGTGAGCTGGCACCATGACATTCTGCTGCATAGATCTGCTCTCCAACTGCAGCTGGCGATTCTGCAAAGCTTCCAACTGCTTCTGCATGCCCAGATTGGCATTCAACAATTGCTCCATAGACCCCGCCAAGGACGCCACGGTTGGCTTCTTTGCGGGCAGAGTAGGCCCTTCTTGCCCAGGCACTGTGGGTTTTCTTCTTCTGGGACGAGGTGGTGGTTCCTCCTCGCCCTCTCTCAAAGCCGCTTCTATCTCTCCATCTGCAAGAGGCTCGCCATCCACACTTTCTGCCGAGTAGAACCCTAGGGTTGAAAACTCCAGACCAGTCGCAATCCACTCTTGAATTCTTCCCAGAAAAACCTCTGGTGATGGGAAAGCATACTCTTGATCTGCATCGAACGCAAAAGGAAGAGGACTTTGCTCTGAGGGGCGATGCAAATGCTCCAAAGCTGCTTCTGACAAATCGACCACTAAAACTGGGACATCTGCACCAGTCGGGGCCAGGGCTCCTTGTTCCAAAACTACCGCAGGCACAGAAAACGCTGTTGACGGCCCCACCATACCTGGAGGTGAGGGTGTGTTGCCTACGGCTAATATCTCCTCTGGAATGAAGCCCACTGGAACTGCTGCAAGAAAACCTCCTGGTCGTATGCCGACGACCAAGATCATAGTTTCTGAGGCTCCATCCAAATCGGCTCCTGGCCAATCCAAAACGTATGGAACTACATCCTGATCCAGCGTCACCAACCTTTCTAAAGTCAACCTTTCTGAAGTCGCCATTGCTTCTTCTACTGGACAACGGCAAAGTCTTCTGCTCCGGCTGACTGCAAATAGATCCTCGCCTCAATCTCACTGGGGAAACTTTGTGAGATAGAGTCTGACCCCTCCAAACTTCCAATGCACCTCCAGTAGCTCTGAGAGGACTTGAAGATGGTAGCCTGGGATAGGCCTGCAGCTCGAAGCACTGCGTAGAATCTGGGACGCAGATCGATGGTTGGTGTTCTGTTCGGGCTACCCACCCTCTGATCTTGCACAGCACGGGTCCACTGGCCTGCAAACCAGGCTCGATCAATCCTGTCAGTCCCTGAAGTAGCAGAGCCACAAAGGCGAGACGCGTGCCGATACAGGTTCGATGGGCACGGCTGGAAGCTCCTCTGGATGGAGTCTCGAGTCTCAGGGATCCTGGAACTTGAAACAGGACGACTGGTAGGAACCACAGGCACTGATTCAGACGCAGCCACTGATGACAGCACTTCAAAAGACCGGTCAGAAGGAGGGGACAGATCAGCACGAAACAGAGAAATATGACCCAAAAGCTCTGCGGCAAGTCCAGATGCAGAGGCAGGAGCTGTGATGACGACCCTGAGGTCTCCAGGCAATGAGATCTTAAGTTCAACGTCTCCGTGATTGCCGGATGGAGGTTGGCTCATTCAAATATGCCGACAAGACTTGAGACCGACTCAAGGATGGAGCAGAGGCAGGCTCCGTTGCAGGTCCACCGCCAGAACCCCCTGGAAACCCTCCACCAAGACGACGGAAGTCCACAAAGGAAAGTCCAAGACCAGACAGCCAGAACAAAAGGGCAAGAGCCGAGGCAAATCCAACGAGCCAACCAAACAGAAGGAAGAAGCCCAAAAGTCCAATGGAAGGAGACTGGCAATAGGACGGACAACCTAAGCCCCAAAAATTAGATCTCACCCCTTCAACCAAAAGGCTAAGGACAGCACGCGGGGACATCAGTCTTGAGCAACACATCAGAACATGGTTGAGTTCCTGAAGACACTATTTATATACTATTTATATACTATTTATATACTATTTATATACTATTTATATACTATTTATATACTATCCATATACTAATTATCTACTATGTATATACCATTTATATACTTAGTCTAATCCAATCCCATCGAATCTCATCTAACTCAATTAAACCAATCTAATCTCATCTAACCCAATCAAATCCAAATCTAATAAATAAATCAATAAAACAATCAGTCCCTATATCTCTATATCTCTCTATCTGTCTAATCCATGTTGATGCCTGCCTCTGTCTCTTTCAGTCCCATCCAAATCTATACATATATATATATATCATATATATATATATGTTATATACATGTATACAGCTATAATCTGTGCATTTGTATATGCATATGTACATCTGTTTACATCTCTATAATCTGCATGTGTATTGTATATGTGTGAAAATATAATGTGAATGTGTGATGTATAATTCTACAAGCTTGAATCTTCAGGAACCTCAAGTGAGCTTCCTCACCAGAGTCTACCTTTCTAGGGCTAATAACGGCTAGTGACAGCTAGTGCGGCTGAGTTTCGGTGTCACCATTCATCCAATGAAAACCAGCAGGTAAGAAATTTAAGCCGGGCACCAGCTCCGCAGCTCTGGTAACAGCTCCATCTGGGCCAAAGAGTTTTTGCAAACTGTAGCCTCGGGCACGTTCTGCTGCCACATCATCACCCGAATGTCGGTGAATGGCCACAATCCCATCACTTACCAATGGGATGTGCTCCAATGCTTTTGTCACATAACCATGCCTTCCAATGGGATTTCGTTCTCGTGCACGCTGCAAAGATTCATCATCGTCTCCAGCTTGGTGCACTGTTTGCATGATGGAATTGATCACTGGCACATACTCCAAAGAATGCACCAGGATACCATCTCGTCCCAAGGGATCGGACTTTCTTGCCCGTTCCAAGGCTTCTTGGTTGCCCGCCAACTCATGTAAAAGCTGTATGCCACTGGAGACCAAGGGAATGTGCTCTCCAAATCTGGCCAGAGCCCCATCACTCACCAAGGTATCCTTGTCCTCCCCAAAATTCTCGTACATCTCAGGCTCAAAGTGATCAAAACTCACCGAGTGGGGGAACAAACTCTCCAGGGCAAGCGCCTCTCTGGCTGCCGACGACATGCCCAACGTGGGCTCTCCGAGCTCTCCAAGCTATCCGAGCTATCCGGGTTCAGGCGTCCATGGCTGCACCATGGCTCAGGAGCTCTGAAGCCTATGCAAGGTATCAATGGGCATCAATAGGTCTAGCTGAACTGGAGATGCTGGGGATGCAGAGTCGGCGTAGAGCAAATGTGCTGCTCACTTTGCATCTGGCGTTGTGCAAGTCGTGTCTCAACTCTTGAGCTGCGACGGAGGGGGATCGGGATCGGGCGATGTTGAAGACACAACACAGGTGTAGACCAAAGACCAGCCCATCAAGCAATAAGACAACAGTAAGCAAAAAAGGCAGGTGGCAAAAGTCTATGGCCCCGATGGTTTGAAACTGAATGAAATTGCATGAAACTGAAAGCGGCCAAAGTCCACGAGTTTAAACGGATCTGGCATGCGGCTGCATCTGAAAATGGCGCCGACTCCCTTCTTGCGACGGTTCTTCGTGGGGAAAAGATTGAATATATAGGGATGTACATGTATATATAGATAGAGATAGAGAGATAGAGAGGGATAGAGAGAGATAGAGAGGTAGAGAGATAGAGAGATAGAGAGATAGAGAGATAGAGAGATAGAGAGATAGAGAGAGAGATAGATAGATAGATAGATAGATAGATAGATAGATAGATAGATAGATAGATAGATTGATTGATTGATTGATTGATAGATAGATAGATAGATTGATAGATAGATAGATAGGTAGGTAGATAGATAGATTGATAGATAGATAGATAGGTAGGTAGATACATAGGTAGGTAGGTAGACAGACAGACAGACAGATAGAGATAGATAGACAGATAGATAGGTAGGTAGATAGATAGATAGGTAGATAGATACATAGGTAGGTAGGTAGATAGACAGATAGACAGACAGACAGACAGATAGATAGATACACAGATAGAGAAGATTTATGATGATTTATGATGATTTATGATGATATCCAGTAAATTTCCCCCAAATCAATGATTTTTGCACCCCTTTTCGCCGCCATGGCGAGTCATGGCGTCATGTAAAAATCGCTCGCAATCGCCATCCAAGCCACGCCAGGCTGACCAAGGGACCATCCGTGTCGGCACCCATAGGAAAATGGTGATTTAATGGGATTTTAATGGGATTAATGATGATTTACCCTCCAGTAAACTAACATAGCTATTGAAAATGGCCATAGAAATAGTGCACTTTCCCATTAAAAATGGTGATTTTTTATAGTTATGTAACAGTTTACCAGAGGGTAATAGGGGGGGATAGGTTGTTTGGATTTGTTTACTCACTTGAAACCTCTTGAAACCTTGTTGGAATTATGTTTTTTGATGTATTTCCATCATCTAGCAGGCGGTGAAACTTTATCATGAAGCATCAAATCATACCGAATGGATACTGAATGAATATGTCCCAATATCCCATTATGCCTTGATTATATCACACTTTATCCTCATACTTCTTGGTGATATCATCTCACTTTCTCAGTTTTTCTCAAGATTGGGTTTTCCCTACATCCAGTGGTTTATCATCATTTACCCAATGATAAAGGCAATAACTTGGGGTGTACCCCATTTCAGACACACCCATATCATGGTATAGTTGTATCAGTTATGTAAGTTATATCCCAATCAACTATATCCCCCATGACATTGCTGGTTACATCACCATCTTCCCATAAATATTCCCAGAAAGACTCACTATTGTCCCATAGCCGCAGATTCGTAGGTCAATCTGCACCTCTTGAGCTTCAACGGTCTCATCTTCCTGCGATGATGTGGAGATTTGGCGTCCTAAAAGGACCCAAAAATGATGGATGATGTGGTTTAATCATAACACTAACTAAATGGCTCTAAATGGACGATTTCATATATCAGAATGATGGGGTTTCTTTGCCGGCAATGGGGGCTCTACCCCCAACATATGTGTATTTGAATGGGGAAAGTCATGATAAACTTTGGGATTTGAGGGAAGCCTAGTTTCAGACAAAGCTAAATCAGTTGTTGCTTCGGGCCATCTTTTGCCATCTCCAGCCATCTTTGATGTAGGAAATCTTCACGACCATGACAAAACACTGACTGTTTAGGGCTTGGAGGTGACTATCGTGGCAGCCATCACCGTGCCTCATCCGCTGCTAGATAGCATTCAAAGCCACCCACCTGTTCCAAGCGATCCAATGACCGCATAAGAGAGATGCAACAGTGTAACCGGCCTATTCCTCTTAGACTGCTAAAGGGAAACAAGATCAAAGCTATCCGCCTCCAAAATTTTCTGGCACTCAAATAGCTCAAAGGTTCCTAAAGTTTATCCATGTTTATCCATGTTTAGGTACCTCTTCACTGGCCCATGCTTCCGTTGCAGCGCTCGCCTCTTCCTGGCTGAGGGCTTGGTGGCTTCAACCCGTCTCCACTAGAAGACAACATTGCTGCGATTATCACTGTCCACAAGAAAGGTGTCAAATAGCGCATCTTTGGAACCATGTTTCATTATGTAATTAGCAAATCTTTCTTAGCACAATCCAACCAGGTCACTCTGTCAACAGTTGCGGAATCCCATGGCAAGGGCTGCAGCGTGCCTCACTTCCTCCCATGGCAAAGCAAAGGATGGCATCCAAATCTGCCTGCGAGAGCGATCCTTGATGTCCGAGCTTCACACAAAATTATACTGTAGGTGTTCCCTATAACAGAATAGAAAAGTGAAGCAACCTCAGAATATTCATAAATATTCAGAAAAAAGAATGAAGAAAGATACTGTGATTATACAACGTTCCAAGATACAGTAGTAACTCGGTAGTAGGGATTGCCTTTTTGTAGCTTTTCCATCTTTTTTGCTGACTCCTATCCTTTTCAGCTCCAATTTTTCCGCCTCATCGGTATCTTGAGCACCTCTGGCTGCAACCGTGTAGTCTAAGCCAGGGCGAAAGCGTCGAACCTGCGGCCTGCCATCGTTCTTTGGATCCAGGCCTGTACAGGCCTCAGCAAACCAGGTGCAGTGGCCTGCCAAATCCAATCAGCTGAACGGTGTGATCTGCTAGGCCCCAGCTTTCAGCCAGCGCAGGAAGCTCTCGCCTTGGTGTGCGGCGAAAAGTTGCCATTGCACGGCTTTCGTATCGAATCACAGCCTGGAGAAGTATTTGGGTTGGTCTCAAAAGAGGGTACCCAAAAATCCAGCGGTTGAAATGGCCATAGTTTTCCCCATCGAAATGGCCGATTTGGCAAGCCCCTTTCTGCTGGAGATAAGTTGTGCACTGGCAAAGAGCTCTCCAGCTACATCCGACAAGCCACAGCCAAGCCTTGCGCAGCTTTGTGCCAAAAATATCACTGCAGTGAATTGGGACTCTCATCACAGGTAGCAGCGGAAAATGGAAAATCAACTCTAAAAGCATCCATGAGAATCCTTCCCAAAACTTGGCTACTTCCCCCACTACTGTAATCCCAACCTGCAATTCCAAGAATTGGGTGATGGGAACATTTTGCAGAGGAAACCTCCCAGATTTTGCCTTTTTTAAATGCATGGTTTCGGGTTAAGATTTTCCTATAAAGCAGCCTAGTGGCCTAGTGAGTAATTGCCTGTGGATTTTCACTCAGCTGAAGAGCTCAAAGCCTGCCATGAGGTGACTCCATCGAATTGCCGGTCTTGGAGAAGCGCCTTGGGCTTCTTGGAAGACTGCCAGGCGAGTGAAGAAATCCAGATATCAATGGGATCAATCTCAGTTCGTATGGGTTTGTAAGTGCTCATATATGTTTACAGTTGTTTACATATAGTATCTTAAAATCTGGAATGCCCGTCTACCCATCCAGTTGCTGTGGGGCCAAGTCCCTCTGTCTAAAGTGCGTCAGAAGTCTTGGCGACTCTTAGTTGAGAGCAAGAATCGTCGAAGGTGAGGAGGACCCACCAATTCCTGAAGCATCTGGCAGTAACCCAAAGAGGACCTACTGACCTACCCACTTATCATCTCGAACAGCTGATGATCCAACAAAGGCTTCAACAGGTTTCCATCTTAATGGGCAGTAGGATGCTTCTGTCAGTGACTTGGAAAAAAAATCAGCATTTGCCAACTTCAACAAAACATCAACATCAACAGCTATTTGTTTTTACCCAGCCGTTAAGGATCCGACCCAACCATCTTGAGCACCGCTTTTATAGCAAGGCACTGGAAGCTCCTCTGCGTCTGGTTGGAATCCTCCGAGGCGATGTCAGCCGCAGAATCATGGATTTCAGATGATTGAATCAGATTGTCTCAAAAGCTGATTCAATCATCTGAAATCCATGATTCTGATGATTGACTAAGCAAAATCTGGGTCACCCTACCATCAGCTTTGTCAACTTCTTCGAGTTCCCGTGCTAGTCTTTGAGCAACGTCTTCTCGAAGAAACTGGTCGTGAAAAGGTCCCAGCGGTGTGATAAACACAAGACTGAAAAACATCATTCGACACTCGTCCAGTCGCATTGACAGTCAGCCTCTGTGAGCACTGCATATGAGCTTTCCTCAAACTGCCTTTGAACTGCCTTCCAGGAGGCCGTCTGTTTTCCAAGTCTCATCACAACTCCAAGAAAATGCTTGGATATCTTGGATGAACAGTGCAGGAATCAGAGATATACATCGTGATAGACATGGTGATAGACATCGTGATAGACATCGTGATGTTCATAGATTTTCCCAGCAAGACTGGCTGATTGCACGGTCTCGCATAGCACGAAGTGAAACGAACTCCGTGAGTTCACAGCTGGGCCCGGGGGACGCCAAGAAGCTCCTTTGGAAACTCCCGGGCCATCTGGGCCATCTGCCCAAGAGCTATGTGCAGCGACACCCAAGAGAAACATTGCAAGAATTTGAAAGATGTCAAACGTGTCAACAACAACACAATGTCCCAATTTGTCATGGAACTCCACATGATCTGTTCATTCCTCGGTAATCAAAACCATCCTGCATGGACTTATTGAATTGTAGTACCCAGTCTCTGAACATGCTTCGACAACAAGAAATCAAGCAGGGGCGCTACTTCAATATTACCTTTTTCGCTAGGCCCTCGGCGGAGTGCGCACCCGAGAGACAATGGAAACATCATCTCCAGGTGAACACTCCACGGAGTTTGACTTTTGAGCCCGCGGATCGGCCCGCTACGGCCCGCTACCCCATCAATCGTTCGATCCAGTCCTGGCGCCGAAAAAAACAAGTCTGAAAAGTCTCAAAACCGCAAGATCTGCAGGGGCTCCTTGTTGGCAACATTGCACATGGATTGGGACTTCACGCCGGTGATGACGTTGAGGCCGTCGTTTCTCAGCCAGGTCGTTCTGGGATGTCACAGGCAGCAACACCAAAAAAATCAACCCTGACCCATTCATTGGGGAGCATAGCCCCAAAATTATTGCCTCTAGAATATATACATAACAAGACAGTATTGCCTCCAAACTATTTCGAAACTTCAATGAATCAGTCATTCAGTCTGCAGCCAGTCTGATCATCAAGCCAAACATTTTTTTAGATACCCAGATCCTGCCGAATTTTTTGAGTGGTGCAGTTTTTTTCTTGAAACTTTACAAAGTTAAAATCTTCTCAGCGCATGGCTTGTAAAAGCCAGGCTCTCCTGGCAGGCGACATGCTGAGTGCCCTCTCTGGCCATACAGCCTCATGGCAAGGGCCAAATCCAGCAGAAAGATCATATCGGTATATCAAAGGCTACTGGAAAAGGGAACTTGTTTTGTACATGTGTATATAGATATATATACGATACATATATAATAATAATAATATTAATAATAGTAATAATAATAACAATAACAATAATGATAATGATAATAGTAATAATAATAACAATAACAATAATGATAATAATAAATAACAGTAGTAATAATACTGATGATAATAATGATGATGATGATAATAATGATAAGAGTAATAATTAATCGTAATTGTAATAGTAATAATAATAGTAGTAATAGTAATATAAAAAATAACATAACTAATGAAGAATGTGGGATTTTCACACATATTCACATTTTGGTGATGTTGTTTGAAATTTCCATGTTCTATCTACTCCAGGGTGACAATATATATTATATGTCTATATCGTATATATATATATATACATATACATATGTCTGGCTGAATTACAATAATTCACCAACCTGAAATAAGGTCATTTGGGGATAGTTGCCCTACTAATCATCATTCCAGTGACGTCGCAGTGAGGTCGTTCTAATTCAGCCAGATATATGGAACCTTTTTAATATAAAACATATGGAACCATATACTGCAGTGTAGATCAATATGGAACCACAGAACCCATCATCACACTTGCTTGAAGTTGCCAGTCACTCATGTCATTTCTCAGCATCACACCGCGAGAATGATGTGTCAGAAACCGGCAACCTTGGGTCTCGCGACGTTGAAAAACGCAGCCAACTGGACCAGTTTCGCCACCCTTGTTATGTCCCAGCCACGGAAATCTGGTGGCAATCCTGAACTCGCCAGCCTGCGCCAAAGGACAAGCTGAGGTCTTTTCAGGTGGCTTTCGCTATATGGATTTCGATCATCCCTGAAGTTGGCTAGAAAGATAGAGGGAAGCGGATCATGTCTATGTCTTGTGTTCTAGATGTGTCTGTCCCCTTTCCCAGAAAACTTCCGCTGTTGTTTCCAAAGTCGGACGAAAGGCCTTTCGCGGGTCGCCGTAGAACTTGCCATACTCCCTGAGAGAAATTGGAATCTTTGAAAAGTGATGTCGGTTGCGAAGAAAGTAAAAGTCAATTTTTGAGGTTTGAACGAGTTCGGCTTTTTGTATATGCCTCAGGCTCAGGTTTTTAGCTGAATAAACCATGCAATAAGAAATCTCCACACATCTGTTGATGCATTAGAAAAAGAAAACACACTTTTGCGGGTTGAGTTGCATTTTGCTCCAGCAGATTGGAGCGCATGACCTGCAGCTGATCAGCAGCTGAGTGGAAAGAAAGCAGCACTAACCGTGACAGAGTTCAGCGCAGCAAATCTCTGGGGCGCACATCCTGGCTCGGCGCAGCTCGCCCCCAGCTTTTCCTGAGCGGGGCTTCTGTAAAAATTCCTAGCAAGCAAGAAACATATGGAAACATGCCAGAGGCTGATGCCAGAGGCTGCCAGAAAAACCTGAATCAGCCGCTCTTTCACGCGTTGTTTTCTTCGTGATGCTGTGTATTATGACCGCTTCGGGGTGAAACAGCTCGCACGTCTCATGGCCCTGATCTTGTGCTGCAAGCCTTTTGACTTCAACGGCAACAATGTGCCAAACTACAGCCCAGGTTGAAGATTGTGTGTCTTTGGGGTGGAATGAGTGATCGAAACATATCCTATCAACAAGCATCAGAATAAACATATAATATAATATGTACGTACAATTATTGTATAAACTTCCTACAAATATCTACAAATCATTTATCCCTTTTGATAGGACCACAAGGCTACAGCATCAAACTTCCCTGTCTGCTGCAGGGAGGAGACTTGCACCAAGCTTTTGGATCGGCAGGTGCTTGGCCCTTGCACAAGCACCGAGGGTCTCGAAGTGAAAGTTGTGTCGGCTTTAATGGAGGAGTCTCCTGAATGAATTGTTGAAATATGTTGCTGTAGATTTTGCTGGCAGAAAGCCAGAAAGCCATGAATTTCGAGAACCTAAGCTGAGCTCGGCAAAACGTCGCACTTTGGAGATGCCTAACAATAGAAAATATGGCACAGGTGCTTAAGAACTGCCTAGGTCAACCAATCCTCTTCTTGATCTCTGCCTTCTGCTTCGTGATACGTGCCTGGTCCCGATCAACACTGTCCGCAATCTCAGGGAGGAGCTCATTATGATGGCCCAAGGTACGATTGATCTGCTGACTTTTCACCAAAAGACCTTCCAGCATATTGTCGATCTGTTCATAGGCCTTTTCATTTGGATCCCTCAAATCTGGCCGTTGCTGCGCCGCTGCTGCTGCCGTAGAGTTTCTGGCCGCCCGCCTTGCAGCGTCATCGGCCAAGAGCCGCGCAGCACCGCGGCTGCCCTCGGGATATCCTGCAGGCTGCGCCGGCTGCACAGGTGCCTTGCTGTCCACCTTGCTGTCCTTGCCATCGGCGGAGCTGGAAGCCGAAGCTGCGGGAGCTGAGGAAGCTGAAGCTGACGTTGAGGGAGCGGAGCTGGGATCTTTGCGGAAGATGTTCCTGACCCATCCCCAGGGCTTCAAACTCCGAAGCAACCACTCTGATTGATCCAGATTGTGGTGGATGGCATCAGCATCAGCCTTGATCCTGTGCAGCTGCTCCGTCTGTCCATGCAGCGTGGTCAGGACCCGGTCCGTGGTGTCGTCCGCTTCCGCCAAGGACTTCACCGTGCTGGCCAACAGCTCTGCCTCGGTGCGGGTGTCCTTCTTCAGGGCCGAAGCCTTGTCACCGTAGCTCATGGCTCCAACAGGGCAAATCTCTGCCTAGAAACCTTGAGTCAAAACAGCTCGGGAAACACGGAGGGACATGTCCATTTCAAGACTCAAGACTCAAGATCATGACAATTATTCTTGTACAGCAGAAGGCTTCGTGTCCTCCTCAAATTCCTTCAGGCATCTGATTGGAACTTGCCCATCTTCAATTTCACACAATCCCAGGATTCCAAGCATGGATTATGACATTCCCAAGAAACAAGGTATAACCCCTGTATCCCGATGTGTGGCTCACTTCGAGCCAAGATGCCCAATTCAATCTGCGCGTTGCATCTGTGCCAAGGTTAGGCAGTGAAGCACTGCGAGAGGATAGTCCTCCAGAGGTCGCCGGGACGAGCCCCGGGTTTCACCTGGCTGTCACCTGTTATTGATGCACAACACCTACCCCATTTGTCCCCAAGAAAGCTTTCTCTTGTGATATTTCAAGTTTCTACTTCTCCAAGCAGAAACAGTGATACTTGCTGAACTCTCTCAAAATTCCACCTTGTTACCCTACCAAAGCAGAATGCAATGGCGAATGGTCAAGGTCTACAACCTTTGGACATGGCCACTGTGTGAAGCAACATCACAATGGTTTGTGCTGTCCGATTCAACCGTCCTGTTCCAGACATCGCCTGCCCCTGGCCGTGCAAAGCACTCATCCCAATTGACTGAGGTCAGTTTTTGGGCCAAGCTGCATCCTCCTATGCACATTCTCTATGTCTATATCGTTTGATTATGTTTGATTGATTCCCTTCATTCCTGGGAGGTTGCCTGCAAGTTGCCCCACCTCAATGCTAGGGCACAGGCAAAGAGCAAGCAGCTCCCAATTTGAGCCAATGTGAGCGGGAAACATCGCTGATCCTTCTCCAGAAAACCCAATCCGCAAAGCCATCAGAAGAAAACCACAGAAAAACACTGTCAAAGCTACTGCCCAAAAGGAAAAGCTGCAGATTTGTGCGAAAGCCTCGAGCTGCTGAGGATCCAGGTAGGCTGGCGAAATCCACTTTGACAGGGCCTGGAAAGATGCTGTCTACATTCGTCCCAGTATATCTTGCAAAACGTCTTAGAAACCTTGCAGCCAAGCTCATTTTGAATTACACGCAAAAGCATGGAACAAATCTAGAAGTACTTCAGCAAAGCGAAAAGACTCATAGAAAATGTCTGATTTTGATCATGTTCAGCTGGTCATGATTCAACTATGTTCAACTGGGTGTGTCTGAAAATTGGGTATACCCCCAAAGTGGCTGTTTAAATAGGTATAACAATGATTTACCAATGGATTGAGGGCTGCCCTATTTACAAACAAACCCAACTCTCAGGTCTTGGCTTTGAAGTCATCTTGGGTCACTTGACCCACTTCGATGTCTCCATTGGCTGCATTGACTTCGTTACTTCCCGCTCCATTGCGAGTTTCGAGGATTTGCTGAAGCGTGGCCAACCTTTGCCACTCGACACAGAGCTGGAGTGTAGCATAGAAAAAATCTGCCAAGAATATCTTGCCGGGAATGTCCCAAAATCATGTTCAGCATCAGTATCTCAGACTGCTTCAAAAAAAGAACTTGGCCCCAAGCCCGCGTTTCTGGTAGTTCAAGGTCTGTTCCAAGCCTAAGATACAGCTGAGATACACCTAACCTCCCCAGCAGCCATTGCTGATATCAATGATCAGTTGGGTGCCGCGCTTGGTGCATGGAGCCAACCCTGTAGGGAGACCCGCGCCCTGTCGCCTCTCACCTCCCGCAGCTGATCCAACAGCAGCCGCAGCAGATCCGACAGCCGCAACTTGCCTCTCGGACTGCATGGTAGGAGACACCTGGCCTGGAAAAGCAGCGTGAGAGAATAGGAAAACAAGGCAAATCTGAAAACAAAGCCTGAGAATCTGAGATCTGCACTCAACCAAAAAAATGGCAAGGGAATCTGCCAGTGGAAGGAGCTCCCTAGGTGAGTGACATCTTGAACAGATCTCAGACCTGTGTTGCCAGGGTCTAAGCCTCAAACTTTGTTGGGACACTCGCAGGCTGGCCTTCCCAAAGAAAGCGCAACGATTGGACATCCATCCAACATCGCTGCAGGCCAACAGTCAAGACTGCAGGAATTCACTGGTTGAGACGTAAAAAGGCAACAATCTGCATTTTTTTACCAACAGAAAGCATGTTGATCATGAAGCCCAAAGGCCCAAAGAATAGC
This sequence comes from Symbiodinium sp. clade C Y103, assembly GCA_003297045.1. NCBI lineage: Eukaryota > Dinophyceae > Suessiales > Symbiodiniaceae > Cladocopium > Cladocopium sp. clade C. The sequence continues at coordinate 38,901 of BGPT01002257.1, read as the reverse complement.
TGAGGCACACATCCTTTTTCAGAGCAGAATCGGCATTTTGGATACACTGTTCCTTCCATGCCTACGGCTTTTCTGCCAGAAGATGCAGTCTGGTACCTGATCTTCAGAATGCGTGGCCTCATTGGGTTGCATCAAATGTTCCAGCAGTTTGGATAGCCCTTCATCACCCAGATTCTCGTGCTTTGAAAATGTTTCCATCGGAGCTTCTTTGTGCTCCATCTGGGTATTCTGTGTTGAATGTGTCGTCGCCTCTGTAACCTCTCTGCCACTGTCCATCTCGACAGACCGGTGGAAAGGCGACAAGTTCACATCGTCTTTGCCGCTGCCGCTGCCGCTGCCTCTAGCGGGTTCAGGAGCAGGTTCTGATGCTTCTGTACATTTGAAAAGCGAAATCGATTGAACTTCATTTGAAATTCTGTGCACTCCACCCACTCCACCCAGCTCTGCTTCACCACTCTCAGCATTGTCGGCCTCGGCATCTCCCAAAGATCTGGCAACGGCCTCGCCTTTGTGGCCGCCAAGCCTCTCGTCTCCACTCTCAGCCTTGTCGCAAACGTCGCAAACGTCACAAACGTGAGGTCCTCGCTGTCCAATCGTCAAAGAACTCTCCAGACATGCCAGACCAGTTCCAACGGGGCATTCTGGATCAGTTCTGGCAGGCCAGCGCGACTGCCTTTTTCAGCATGCAAGGATATGCAAGGAGATTTTGTTATCAACACGTTCTGAGTCGGTGTCAGTCGCTATCAATGTCAAACACACTTTCAATCATCATATCTCGCCTCTTCTTCCTTTGCCAATGAGCGCTATCCTGCTCAGAGAATCTCTCCATAGCATTTGACTCCTGGCAGAAAGAAAAAGTACCTCTTGAATCTTTTTACTACAAATGACACAGATATGACACAATAGATGCATTCTATCCCACTCTCTCTTTCACCAGGTCGCAGTGCAGACTTTGTGCCAAAGTTCAGTCAACCCAATGCGCCCACCCACCGTTTCCTGTGTGCTCTTGCATTGACGTTGCGCGAAGAAGATTCGCAAAGGCTTTGTGGTCGACATGGCTGGACCACGGGGACCCGCGGCTGGGGCAATGAGCAGAGCCAGCAAAGCATCCAAGGAGTCAGTCAAAGGTCAGCTCCATGGATCCATTCCCTTCAGCCTATGGGTCCCAGTTGGTCCAAGTTGGCCCAGCTCGCCTGTTGAGGGCTCAGACCTCGGTGGCTTCTGACTCATGACTTCTCCAAAGTGGTGCAACTCTCGTCTCCATTAAATGATTCATAGATCACTTAGATCACTAACATACACTGACATGCACCCAAAACTGCAAGTTCCTCCTAAAAATCCTTGACAAAAACCCAAGCTATTTTGATCCATTGTGATCTGCTGGAGCTGAGGGGCGAATATAGCTCCAGGGCTCCTCCTTCGGCTGGAGACCATTCCTACAGTTCGCTCTGGGGGCTGTGTGCGGAAAAATTAGGGGATTTAGTGATTCAGCCCCCCAGGTTATTATGGCAATCTTAATGGTGAGAATTGTGATTAACCAGTGGATGGAATGGAGTACCCTATTTTCAAACACTCGCAGGCTGTTGGTGAACGGATGGCAGGCAAAGAATGTCCTGACCTGGCAGCAAGGGATGCTCTTTTACGGCAAGTAAAAGAGGCGCCAAAGATGACAAGAGTATACAAGAGTTGTCATTGAACTCTTGAGCTGCAGCTTGACATGCAGGAGGTAGAAACGGAGGCAGTTCGAGCTCCAAAACTCAAGGCACCTAGGCTGGACAAGGACTTTTTGCCCTTTTCTTTGCAGCGTTTGCCATGAGTTGAGCCCGTTGAGCCTTCTGTTGCAACGCGGATTTCACTCAAAGGTCTTGGAGCGTTCACTACCTGAGCTGGTGGTACACGCTCTGCTAGTAGGTTAAGTACTTGCCCGTGTCCAACGTCAAATGCACTCCTGAAGCAAACACGCCAAGAAATGCATGAAATGCCAAGATGACCTAAGATGATCTAAGATACCTCAATATTGCACGCTTCAGAATGCCCGGCGTTGGAGCGGGCTTCTGCGATGAGGTTTTTAGCTGTAGCGACGGTCATCTCTGCGCTCCTGTCACATTTTCAAGAAAAAATGAACAAGTCAACAAGACTAAGGAGTTTAGAAGTTGACGAGATTTGAAGAGCCAATGGAGTTTCGCAATACTCTCCTTCCACATTCGGCTGGAGCAACAAATGGCGTTGGCAACGGAGTTGTAGTTGACCTGACCAAAGGAGTCACCTTCCAGCGGGCCACAGGGACAACAGGCAGCGCCACGCAGCTCCAGATGTCTCCGGCCTTTTTGGACTGCCATTCAAACAGGGTGAACTTCGGCTGCAACTGACAGGAGCGGTTGAGGGCTGGTGAGCGCTGGTGAGAACTGGTACAGAAACAGCGTCTGGGCTACAGCACAGGTGGACCTTCAATTGTTGCGCAGGACATCCAGAATAGCATCCAGCAGGAGCAGCATCATCCACTTTGGGCAGTTGGATAAAACTCAGCTTCCAGATTCTAAAGAAGAAAAAAGGCAGAAGTTGCATTTCTCAGGCTTTTGGCTTCCCTATCGTTCTGCGCATCAAGGCATGTGAGCCAGAGTTCTGCTGCCAAGATGCTCTGCTCTCTGTGATGTGATTCCTGTTGGGTATGAGCCATCGGGCGGATCTGGCATGTCCAAGCATCCTTTTGGAAGACCACCCCTGGAGCAAGGACTCGTTGGCCCACCATCTTCTGGAGTCTTAGATTTTGACCCATCCCCAAAATCCGCTAGAGACTAGTTATATAATGATATATATATATATATAGCCATCTCAAGAAGATCACATGGACAGTCAACCCTAAAACCATAGCTGACACATCTTCAAATCATCCATGAGTCAACTTTCAGATTTTATTTCTATTTATAGCAGTCCAATGCTTTCTTCGAGAAAATCTGCATCCACAAAAATCGCTCGCCTGCTGGTCACTTTAGCCCAGGCTGGGCAGCCACGGCGTTTGCCCATGGCCGGGTGAATGTTGACCCGAGGAAAATCACTGGTACGCTACGTACCCTTAAATAGCTGGTTAATAGACGGTGATTCCCCAAAATATGGGAATAATATGTTTTGAACCATCCCCATGTGAGGATGCTCCTTCAGAAATTGTTTGACTTCCATCCACAATTTGATGTGGTCATCTTTGATAGTGTAGTCTGCACAGCTAGGATTCACGTGTCTCATCCGTGAGAAGTTGTCTGCTGGAGTGTCGCATGCCTTTGAAACGAGACAAAGCTGCAGCATGGCAGTTAATACCTGAGAAGGGGGGGACGAAAGCCAGCCTCCAAACAAATGCTCAGGCGGCGTTTTTTTCTTTGCACTGCATGCTCTTTACACACAGACACTTTTACACGCAAACACTTTTACGCACAGACCCTTTTACACACAAACAGCTTTACACAGAAACACTTTTACACACAGACCCTTTTACACACCAATTCCTCACACAGAGACGCTTTTACACAGANACACACAAACAGCTTTACACAGAAACACTTTTACACACAGACCCTTTTACACACCAATTCCTCACACAGAGACGCTTTTACACAGAGACCCTTTTACACGACACACAAAAGTTTTTACGCAAAGACGCTTTTACACACAGACGCTTTTACACAGACCCTTTTACACACAGAAGCTTTTACACACAGACCCTTTTACACACAAACATCTTTACACAGAAACA
>BGPT01002257.1:12471-32461 GCA_003297045.1 Symbiodinium sp. clade C Y103 | reverse complement strand
AATCAGAGCCTCCCCCCCCCCCACACCCCCCAGATTAGCTTCGCTTCGCTTCGCTTATACCTATACTCAGCCCAGGCCTTCGGCTGGCTTTCGTAATTAATTGCAACAGCCTTGAATGTCAGATTTCGCATCAAACCCTAAAATATCCCAAGCAGACCCAAATTCTCTCTCTGCAAGAGACTGTGGCTGGGAATGGGTCAACGAAACACAGCAGCAAGAAACTGTGCACAAAATTCCACGATTTCCTCTTCAGGATCTGTCATGTAGTAGATGAAGGACACCTGGAGAAAGTTTGCTGGGGATAAATCCTGGCGGAGTGTGTGACTTCTGATTGGTCGAGTGAAAGTACATCCTTTGCACAGTGATCATTGAGACATCCTGTGACGCTCCCATGTCACCTTTTTTTGCATCGCCAAGAGGTCGGAAACTTGTCAATTGCACTGCATGCAGACAGTTTCAGCTCTATCTTTCTTCAACCAGAACCATCAGCCCCTTCAGCCGTGTAGGTCCGCATGCAACGCTTCATAAAATCTCAGCACCTCTACAAGGAGGGCTTGGACTCACTCAATAGGTCAAGTTGGTCAAGTTGATGTAATTATAGTAGAGACTTTCCAGTCAAAAACCATCTTCTGTGCACTGCAGTACTACCTGTACTACCAGTAATAGTGATCACTGTGTAGGGTGCATTACAGATAAACGACAGGTTGCAATGACCTTTTGAGGCAAAGCCGCAGTCTCAAGAGTGAGAAAGCAGTCTCAAATGTGAGAAACTCAAAGGTCACCAAGACTGCCAGTTGAAAAATCGTTGCTGCGTTGCCATCCTTGCAGACTGGAGGGCTCTGGCATTCGCCTCTCACCTCAGTCATTGTCACAAGATCTCACAAGTGCACGTCTTCTGAAAATGAGGAGGATGACACAGGATAATGACACTCGGCTACCGCACCCAAATCTGCAAGTGGCGTTCGCGGCATTCAGCTGTTGGTTTTTCTGTCGTCTAGGCCTTTCCAGCACGGCACTGCCAAAATGCACTGGAAAGCGCTTACCTCCAAAAAAAAATCAGGGATTAATTGATGAAATCTGATTAATCCTCATTTTCACATGGAAAAATTGGTTTGTGATGCCTTGAAACCACCATTTCAGACACAGATCTGGAGGCCTTCACAGTCTTCTCCTGATGAAGCCAGGCCTTAGCTTCCTGCAGTTCTGCCTGAGGCCATTGGAAGATCCCCCAAGGGGCTCATTTTCAGACACCCAAATATCATTCATCAATGTAGTTGATTTGTGTATGTCTATGTATGCATATATATATACATACATATAAATATAAATACAAATACAAATATACATAATTCTATGTAAATATATAATATATATATATATAGTTATATATATATATATAGTTATATATATATAGTTATATATATATATAGTTATATATATATATAGTTATATATATATATATAGTTATATATTCCATAACGTGGCCTTAAGTCTCCTGTTATACCCCCGGAAGATCTCCCCAATTTTTTGGACCCATTTGGCTCGCCTTCAACTCTTTCATCTCTGCTCGCATCGCTTCAAGCTCCGCCTTGGAGCGCTTCACCTGCCAGCTCCGGCTGCCGGTTCCATTGCGGTCGAATGGATTCGACTGGGTATCTTGTGGGATGTGTTTACATATATATATATATATAAATAAATGTATTTGTTTATAATTGTATATATATATATATATAATCATATCATAAAAACGCTAATCTACAGTTGTGGAATGGTGATACAACCAGCAATAACGCAATAATGTGTATTTGATGGGGGATTTGATGGGATTTCCGTGGGATATACACCCAACAAAATGATCCTTGAGTGTATCTGAAAATGGGTACCACAAGTTATGGCCGCTTTAGTGGGGAAAAGGATGAAGCAGTAGAGCGGAGTAACCATCAATCGGTGCCACCCAGCCTGGCTGTCAGCCTTGATCTGTGCGGCTTCCGCCTGGTCTTTCATGTTGTTCAGCTCCAGGATCGCCTGCGGAACAAATCATTCTGAGACTTCGGATCAAGATCTTTGGATCAAAACTTGAGTATGGCATTATGTGTCAGGGTCAGTTCAAGTCGCTTCACCTTCTTGCCTCTGGTTTCTACACCAATACTCTTTGTTGTAGCAAAACAAAGTTGGTTCCTATGGCTGTTCTTCCACAAACTAACCCATAGGCCATAGGTATGAATCCATTCGTATTTCTGAAGTACATAAAATGACATAAAATAATTCACCGAGCCACTGACCAAAAATCCCACATTGCCATGATTTCGACGAGCCACCTTGTCGCGCTCATTTTCAGCAGCCTTTTGGGCTGCCCACTGCTCGGAGTTTTTGGCCTCGACTATATACGAGCTTGGCTCGTTTTTGACCCAACGTTCGAATGAAATGGCACGGGCCTTGATCACTGCACCAGATTCCTTCATTGTCCTCACCTGTCGGAACAAGGGGAGATAGTCTAAACTCCACGGAGGTTCAAAATGTGAGGTGATTGTCTTATGATCATGTTTCATCCGCAGTACGGAAATGATCGTTCCCGATTCAAGGCTTTTCAAGTCTCGAGATCAAAGACTACTGACAGATTGCTCGATGAGTATGAACGCTGGGCTGCACCTGCTTCGCCAACTCTTGATTTTCTGCCCTCAGGGCATCGTTGTCCGACTGGCACCAGCGGCGTAGGCAGCTATGGCACGGCTATGGGTTTTCCAAGTCAGGACATGATAAATCAATCCGTGACAAGCAGAAGTCGGACAAAAAAATTGGACTAGGATGCATATCATGCACATCTCACATCTGGTCGATTTGCACAATTTCAGTTCGGTTGAAGAGCTTCAGAACGGATTTGTTCACATTCAAAAAGTAGAGGTGCCTGCACTGCCGACAGTCGCATTGTGAGATCTTCCACCTCGTGGGCACCAAAAAAAGGAGGAGTGCTGCTCAAGTCCGGAGATACAACAGCTACTTCACTCACTGCAGGTCAAGTCCGTAGTCTCAAAAAACGCACCTCGTCCTGAAGGACTTTGTGAGTGACCTGCAACTGATCAGTGGAGTGGCAATCCACTGCAGCCTTCACAAAGCCTCGAGAAGTTTCGTGACTAAGTGCAGGTGTACAGGGGTACCCCAAAATCATCCATTTTAGTAGGATATTCCATTATAAACCTTCCAGCTTATGGAGATCCCCGATAGGAAACCCTCAAGTGACCCCAGCAATCCGATCCTTCGGATCCTTCAGATTCGGATGGCCTCCTGGTCGGACAAACAGCGCTCCAAATCTTTTGAAGCTTTACAGGCTTCCTCCAGCTTCCTTGCCATTCGATTCCTTGCTGGGAACGCACAGGCACGGCTGTCCTAAAGAAAACATGTGGGAATGTCAAATCTCAGTCTTCAGGGTTCCCATGCTAAGCCAAGAGTCTCTTCCACGCCCAGAAGGTTTCGCAAACCTGCCTTCATCAGTAGAATGTCATAATCCTCATGAGACAACTCCTCCAGAGCTGTGGTGCTGATTCTGCATCTTCAATTTCAAGAGCTTGCGCAACAAAAGGCTGCATTGGCATGAAAAAAACATTACAAACATCAAAACAACAGCTGGGATGGCTTGTTGATATCGATTCCCACACTCTGTCCGGATGAGCACCAAAACCATCATCCGATGTCTCCTCGCTTCTGGCACCCTGCTTTCGTGCCAAACGGCTGCCTTTGCTTTGTCTCCTCAGCTCGCACCAGTGCAGGGCGAGGTCCCCATCTTTGCTTCGCTAAGACTAGCACCGGCCAGCGGAGAGTACTCCCACCAGACCCACCAATACAATGCCGCACTCCCTGCTGAAGCTCTGCCGATTGAAAAGCCTGAACAACGATCAGGTGACGATTCATGTCTATGTATGTGTGCACGAATAGGCCGTATGCATTTGTAGAAATCTGTACAGTACATGTTACATATCCCATCATTGATGGGTCACTGGTGTACTCTCATTAGAGTATGATTGCCATCGAGATATGAATCCAGCCGTCCACCTCCCACTTTGAGCTGGCTTTGGAACTGGCGAAGAGGGAACAACCTCAAGGGCCACAAGGGTCCAATGGCTCTGGGGAACGCCCCTGAAAATGATGCTGATCTGAAGGGATTCTGAAAGAAGTGAAACCGCCACATGTTGCGATTATGCAGCACGAATGCAAGCAAGGTACTGTTATAGCTGGAGAGCAAAACGCAAGCATGGCTCAGAAGGCTTCCTGCTCACTTGTCCTTTGAAACTAGAGCCAAAGCCAGCAATCACCGATGCAGAGGGATGAAAGGTTGCTCCATGTACATCATGACCAATTCCAGGAAATAAAAAACGCCAAAATCTTTTTGCAGCTGCACCTTTCGAGTGCCAATCACGTCGTCATGACACAGGAGATGAGAGCCTTTTGCGTAGACCTGACCAGCCAAATCAGTCAGTTAAGCAATGTTCAGAAGGAATATCAATAAATATCATCATCCCTTTTATACTGATTTGATAGGGGTTCCCACAATGGTTCATAATAACCCTTAAGCCTTAAGCCAGTCAGTATATCCCTGTATTCCAAGAAATCAACCATGGCTGTTGGTCGTTCGCACAGCACGGCCAACAGCCCACGACACGGTGCCTGCGTTGCAAGGTCAACGCGATCACAAAGCTCCCCACACTTTGTGACCTTGGTACTGGCCGGGAGTAGATGGGCCATGGTTACTTCTTTGACTGGTTCGCAATCTGGTTATTTCCCCAAACATCATTCATTCCGCCAATCACCGGTGGGTTGTAAGTTATAAGCATGCATCATGCATCAAAGGAAGTTTAGGTGACAAACCTCCGAGTTTTCGGACGAATGTTTCGGGGGAATCTTGTCGTCGTCATCATCATCATCATCATCACCTTCATAATCATCATCATCATCGCCATCGTCACCATCATCACCATCATCACCATCATCGTCATCATCATCATCATCATCATCATCCTCTTCATCATCATCATCAGCATCATCATCATCATCATCATCATCATCATCATCATCATCATCATCATCATCATCTGTCATCATCATCGTCATCATCATCATCATGTCATCATGTCAATGTTAACATGTCATCATGTCAACGCGTCATCAGGTCAACGTCACACATGCGTTATAGGATCGCACGGTGAGAATTCATAGGTGAAAAACATTCTCGGGCGCGAAACCTTGTGTTTTTTGGAGTAAAGTGGCTTCCGTGGGCACCGAAGTAGGGTCTCTGTCTCTGTGTCCGCGAGTTGGGGCCTCGATCTGGGAAAGCCGTCGACAAAAAGAAAGTGCACGGGACTGCGCGAGAGCTCGATTTCAGACAAAAATCGGAAAAAAAAAACCTGTCACGTTCCGAGCACTTTTGGAAGATGAGGTCCGCGAAATGTGCACCAGACTGTAGCGAGAATTCGATTTGCACTTCGACATGTTCAAAAACTGAGGCGTTCGGAGCACTTTTGGGAGATGAGGTCGGCAAAATGTGCACCATGCTGTAGCGAGAGTTCGATTTCACATAAAAATCACGAAGCTGAGGGTCCCGGAGAAGCCTGAAAAAGTCCGCACTCAAAATCGTTCGCAAGTGTTGCTCCGTTTGGTGCGACGCTCCTGCTTTTCGCGTTTGCAATCGTTTGTGACAAAACGCAATGGAACAGCTGCGCGCAGCAAAGCATTAGTGATACTGCGACGCTCCTGGTAAGCGGGAATGCAGCTGGAGGTCGCTAAACGCTTTGTAACAGCTGCGCGAAAGGTAGTTCTTCTCCATGGTGCTGCATTTGTGCTATGCGGGATTGCAGCTGGACGCTGCAAAACGCACTGTGTTGGCTTCGCGAAGAGATGAATTGGGTTGCAGAAGCTACAAAGGACATAGATGGGAGGCAGCCCAGAGCAGAAGTAGCCTAGAGAAGTGGCTGCTCAGAGAAGAAGTATAGCTGAGAGAAGAAGTGCCTCAGCGAGAGGTCGCTCAAAAAAAAGTAGCTCAGCAAAGTAGCTCACTCATCCATCCACCCTGCCATCCATCAACCGCCATCAACCCATTAATCCGTTCATTCGTTCACTCGTTCATTCATTTACCCATTGATTCAGTGATTCATTGGCCCATTGCTTCAGTCATTCATTGATTCATTGATTCACTGGTTCAATGATTCATTGAATCATTGGTTGTTGGTTCACTGATTCATTGCTTCATTGCTTCATTGATTGGTTGATTTGCCGATTCATTGATTGGCTACTTCACCGATTCATTGATTCACTGAGTCATTGGTTCATTGAATCATTGACTCATTGATTCATTGATTAGTTGATTCACTGGTTCACTGATTCAGTGATTCATTGGTTCATTGATTGGTCGATTCACCGAGTCAATGATTGGCTGATTCACTGATTCATTGGTTCATTGAAGCACTGACTCATTGATTCATTGATTGGCTGATTCACTGATTCATTGGTTGGTTGATCCCCAGGTTCAGTGATTCATTGATTCATTGGTTGGTTCATTCACTGATTCATTGATTCACTGATTCTTTGCTTCATTGATTCATTGGTTCGTTGTTTCATTGGTTCATTGATTGGTTCATTCACTAATTTCTTCGTTTCTTCATCTCTTCACTGATTCATTGTTTCATGGGTTCATTGATTCATCGATTCAGTAGCTCATTGATTCATTCAGGCAGTTGTGCATGGATTCTTTCATGTCATGTCATTGGCATCTCAACAACCAGTTGCTCATTCGTTGAATCAACTCACAATTTCAACATTTCGTTGCTTCTGCATCTCAAAAATTTTCCTATAGGCCATCTTCTTCCTATAGGCATGACCTCTTCTCGAAACTTCCGCCCCGGCGCGTGCTGGGCACTATCTGGTAATCCACCTAAGTGGTTTATGCGGGTTTGTCTGAAAATAGGGTACCCCCAGTTCCAATGGGTTATTATCATTTTCCCAATTAAAATGGTCAGTTGGAGGATCGGATACACCCCATTTTCAGATAATCCTAGATAATGGGTGTATAATGAATTATAACAAATTATAACCCACTTACCCACCTCGAAATCCATGTCCCATAGCAAGCCCCGCCTCTTGGATCAACTCACGGTATTCTGCCGACCTTACGATGTGTTCATCACGCTTTGTCCAGACATAGAAAACGAAAAATCCACCAAAAAACCGTGGTGGATCAACATTTCATACCCAAGATCCCAAATTTGTTCATCGTCATCACTTAATTTCATCAATATTTCATTCATATCCCAATTTCTTCATCATAAATACCCATTAGTTCATTGGATTGGTTTCAGGGAAAATTTACAGGAAAACCCTATATTTCATAGGAACAACCATGGTTTCCGGTACAGATTTTCCCATCAAATCCAATCCAATGACTATCAAGTTTGGTGATTAAATCCCGGATGAAAACCAATGAAATCCCTAGTGTTAATGGTTAAATACCCGTAAAAGTGGATGGTTGAACCATGAAGTTCCACCCAAAATGGCCATCCAAAGCCTGACCGCTCTAAGTCTGAGACGCAAAAACGGCTGCCAGTTGTTCCAAGGCTGGCAGCTCGGAATCGGCCTTGGCACGGCGAAAGGCAAGGCCCATTGGGAGGTGTTGAAAAACCACTTGGGTCAAGTCGTTGGGCTATGATTATTGATGATTATTGATGAATATCGATGAATATTGATGATTATTGATGATTGATTGATGATTAATTGATGATTGTTGATATTTATCGATGATTATTGATGATTATTGATTTATATCCATGATTCTGTCATGATGACATTGATTTTCATCTTGATTTTGGGTTAACATGTTTTTTTTGTGCTATTGAAATCAAACACATCAAGAAACCATTCATTTGTCGGAGTTGATCCAACTCACTTTCTGATCATCTGGCATGGAAGAAGCCCAAAGACCACGGACTCTGCTGAGAATTTGACCAACTTCTGCTTCTTAGAGGCTTCACTTCCAGTTGCCTGAAACACTTGAGGTGATCAGAGTAATCCATATGAGACCAAATGGACCTGGCTCAAGAGACAGATTGACGTCCTTCACTGTGCTTTACGAAGCCGCCTTTTTGCTCGGGTAGCTTTTTTCGCCAACACATGGCACGGCACACCAATTTCAGTGATGAGGCCCGTGGGCAATGATGACGCTGCTCCACTTCATAGATCTTCATAGCCTATCCGCTACAGTCCCAATCCAGTTGCACTTTGTGTTACACTTTTCGAATCTTTTGATCGCTAAATTAGAAGAGGAAGTAGAACAGCACAATAGTCCAACAAAGTGACCACCAAGGTGCGAGACAAAAACTTCTCAGCACATCTACAAAAGCTGACGCATCTGGAAATCCTCTCTCCCAAATGGAGCTACCCCTCCGTACTTATCATTAAAACCTCCATCCAGTTCCACATGGTCAGCAGCTCTACAGCACATGTCAAAAGCTGTGCTGATCTAAAGACTTGGGTGACTTTTGCACTTGTCATGCAGTGAACTCGAGCCACTTGGGCGAGTTCTCAAAGGCTTTCACGAAGTCCTTGCATGGGGAAAACTCAGTGAGAAGAAAGTCAGATAGATTGGAATGACAATGAATGCGACAGAAGATGCACTGATCAACCCGACAATTTTATGCAATAATGTCGACATGAAGCGGTCAACATACATTCGATCCAAATGGTTCTGCTCCTTGTCGTCTTGACAGGCTGACTTGATGTGTCCCATCGGCAACAGCCTACGTCCAGCATTCAGATCCATGACACTTCGGATCATCAAAAAGGCACTAAAAGGCACAAGTGGAATCTGGAATCTCATGTGGACCTCAGGACGAAATGATCAACGAGTGGAAGCTCCTGGCGTTTTTCAAGCCCGGGCACAATTTTCTGCCCAGCTCCAGATCCGTCCTCCACTACAGCTCGATCAAGATAGACGGTGTTCCATGGCTCGCTGCTCTGGCCTGGGGAAGACAAGGTACGAGGCCCCGAGCCTGGTGAGTTAAGTTGGTTGATAACTAGGATAAGAACTGGCATGTATGGTGATATAAGTGATATATCTATAGTTAGATGATGTTAGATGAGGTTGTATACGAACTATAACTGGGGGGGGGGGCTTCCTGGACAAATGCTTTGAATAAAAGTCAGGGGAATGTTCTGTAGCACGCCTCCTGGCTTCAAACAGAGCTGAATGACATGCTTTGCTGCTGAAACACATAATATAGCTCTTACTAGGGACTAAACAGCGCTGCTCGAAAGAGCCATGGTCCTCCTCATGACATGGCCTCAGCAAAAAGTGCTCCAGTTGCTCAAGTGGCATCGAGTTCAAAACCAATCGACAAGCGTGGTGTTTTCATGTGCAGATGTGCAAGACTGACACACGCGACTGGGGCTTTGGCACATTTTCACATGCTTTCCTGAAACTGCCAAAGTCCAAGATGGGAAGGTCTTGTGCTCTTACTGTGAAACTGCTCCATGATGCGTTTGAATCAATTGATAAATGTTTGGATCCTCGAAAAAAAATACGAAGTTGTCTTCTCGGCGCCTGATGGCTTGTTTCATCTCCGCGCTGCAATCGGCTGCGATGGAAATCACCAAGCCTTCCTGCTGCCAGAGTGTCATTGCCCTACAATTTGGGTCTGGTTGATGTGCATTTTCCCTGTTAAAACATATCAAAACTGCTGTTTTCCAATCTCACCCATACAACAGGTCATCCCAACCAACGCTTGGAGACCCTCTCATGATCACAGGCACATCCTTGGCATTGGTCAGCAGGAAAGGCATGAGGTGCAAGATGACCGCGTCCAACTCGTCCTGCCGTTGCTGTTATGGGGGCACCAGAAGTGCGAATATCAGCTACAATGATGGAGATAGTTTCCCTCCTAGGATTCCTGGTGTTCTGACAGTAACCTGATGTCCATCCCAGCGCAGAAACCGAAGTCCGAAGCTCGTACACGGAGGAGAGTGGAAACATCACGCAAAGGCGGACGCCTGGTGGAGCCACCCCCAAACATGTGAGTCAATTGGGCGAACCATCCCGAGGTAGGAAAAACAAAGGTATTTGAAACCACCAACCAGGATTGATATTCATTGGTCATTCATAGTTATCTACAATGCAACTTTGTATTTGCTGGTGAAGGTTTCGCTCCAACATCTTTTATCTCAAAGATGAACTGCAAATGCGACAGAAATTGGCCAAGGCACTGAAGTCCCCACAGAGTGGTGCGATTTCCAAAGCCCTGCTTGGCCCCACAGCTCTCCTGGACGTGATTGGATTTAGGTCAACTCATTGGATATCCAAGAACCCTCAAGGGCCTCAAAGAACATATATCCTGACGCCTAAAATGATGAAAAAAACCTTCAGTTCAGCCAGGATTCCTTAAGATATTCCGCTAAAAGCACAGCATAACCGCGCAGCTCAGCCTTGCCCACGGCTTGAAGTAGGTGACGAGCTCCACTACTTTCAGATCTTTCAGCTCGTTGAGCAGCCTCCGCCAAGTGCTTTGGCTCGTAGCGTGCCATATATGTGGGTGTACTGGAAGGAACAAAAACGGGGCCAGAGGTGAACTTTCGCATCTCACGACGTGGAGGGAACTCGCCAAAGATTTCTCCGTCCTGTGGTCTGGCCTGTGCTGTGAGCGCAGGTTTGCCCTCACGGCCAACACTGTAAATGGCTTGAGCTGTGGACTCAAAGAGCTGTTGCATGATGGGGAATCCCTGGTCATCACCATTCACTGCAAGTGTGATTGGCTGCTCTGTGGTCAACCATTTGGACAGGTCTTTCAGGAACGCTGGATCTTTCACAGATCCACCAGGCGGTGTACTGACATCCAGGTAAACTCGCCGCCAGTGTTCCTCCACTCCGTTGGGTGTGAGGCCCTTGGAAATTCGATATGCCAAGGGTTGTGCTCCAGGCACCGAGGGAAGGACTTCATAGCCATCTTTCGCTTGAAATCCTGCTGCCCACTGGCGGAACAAACCATCAAAAGCTCCATTGCGCAAACTTTCGGCAGAAGAATCTGTAACTTTCACTTGGCCAAAGATTCTCTCCAAATCTTCTGGCTGGATTGACTCTGTCACCAGATGCCTCATGGCTGTGCACTGGCCACTGTTCTCAATGGTACTAGACATCCGCGTTGCTGCTTCGATATCGCTATCAAGTTTTGGAGCCACCATGGTGTTGGGGCCACCTGTACCTGGGCGTCAAAACAAAAAATCCATGGCAGCAAAATGAGAGCCACCATGGCAACACGTGACAAACGCGTGGAACACAGAAGATGTGCCAATGTGCCAACAATGAAATGTGCAAAAATCATGAAATTGACAGACATTGACATTGACAAACAAGCAGCTGGCGAAGGTGTATGGCATCAGCTCTTTAATGGCTGCAGCAACCTCTCGACTTCCCGTCAGATAGAGCGGACTTTGACTCATCTGCGACATGATCTTCCGCTGCTCCTCGATGCTACACGAGACATAACTCACCAAAGACGTGTCCACTCCTTCTTTCTGCATCTCCTCCTCACATGAAGAAACAACACACCCGTCAGATTCAGATCCCTTCAGATCCCTTCAGCACTTCGTAGAATCCAAGCAAGTTTCAAGCTAGCCGGCTAGCCCTTGTTGTGTTAATTATGGTCTGTCAAACTCAGGAATCAACTGTTTGAAAGAAAACTTCAAGAAAACTCAATAAAATCACTGAGCTCGGCACTAGAAGAAGCTGCACCCAACGATACATGTGCTGTGTGGTGTTGGATCTCGAGAGTATCAGCACGGGGATCCCCAGCTCGATATTTCTCAGGGTCTTACGGCAGAGGTCCAAGAAGTTGGAGAAGTTGGACACACATCCCACCAGTGCGGTATGTCTTTGAATTCGGACCCGACCTGCAAGCTCATCTTCCAGAAGTAAATCGTTGAGTTTCCTCTCCACAACATTTGCTTCAATGGATTCTTCAATCTCTGTCACACCATCTTGCTTGTAAAAGTCCAGAGCTTGATTGCCAATCAGGAAAGCTGCATGCTCAGAGAGAAGTCTTTCTTCAATGCGACGAATGGCAGCTCGGTAGTCCTTTCCGGGAGACAAACCCTTGACGTGATCCACAACTTGGTTCACAACTTCTGGAGTCGCCAAAATCTGCTTGCCATTGATGTTGCCGAATGCGTCCACAGTGTCCACGGTCTCACCTTTTTGAAGCACTTGCCCTCGAATCAATGTGCACACTGGGTCGTCAAACCAAGTTTTCGATTCAAAATTCTCCAAGTATTTCACTGTGTCACTCCTCAAACTCTTCACATCCACAGGAGGGAATTCCCCAAAAGACGACACATACGAAGGCGAAGCAAAGTGGTAGGACCTCCCAAGCCGACTCAAAGGAATGGTTCAAATCCAGAAATCGAAAAGCATCAAAAAAACCTCAATGAAAACAACTGGCCTGCGCTGCGCACCTGTCAGAAATTTGCATGGAACAAATCGTTTGATGGAAGCCTGTTGGAACTGTCAAAACTTGACGGAAGCACACACCAGAAGATGGCTGCTGGCTCGAGAATTCACCTTTCTCAGGCCATGAGCTTGCCTGTGGCATTGAAACGACACGAACTGTGGCACCGCATCATGACCCTCCCTGGAACTCAAACTGCGCCACTCTCCATGCCAGAGGATGCCAGAAGCATCCCCGCGCCTCCTAGGAACCTCACGGTGAAAAGCATTGAAGCCACGGTGCGATGCCCGCAGCGGCCTCGGTGGTAAAACAGTCTAAACTGGAACAAAGCCACCAAAAGTGAGCTATGGTCGTGTCCAAGAATTGGGAAATCCACCAAAAATATGGTCAGAAATGCTCCATCTAGGTACAGAAAGCATAGAAAGCTGATTTTGGGTTCCAAAAATTCTTTACACACTCGACTCCTGGGGCTGAAGCATACGGAAAATAGATTGCAGCTCCAGCTGGACACCGTCGTGGCAAGTACTTTGTACACGGCGTGTGCTGTCCCAAGGCTACAGCGGCTACAGCTGCGGAACATTCTGGTAGCAAGGAAATCAGGCTTAAAGAAGGGCCAAATGAAATTGCAAGGGAAACTGCCACCAGTTTCTACGAGCATGTTCGTTTTTCTAAGGCGCCTTGGAAAGGCGTGGGGCCAAATCCTGGAAGCTGCAGGTCAAGAGTCAAGAGGAAACTGACACATAATCGATGAATCCAATCCGGCTGGCTTCATCCTGCCACATGGATGGGAGTCCCTTCCCCCTAGTCCTGAGTCTGGAAGAAGCGGAAAAGGTCTGTTTCCTTCTCAGTGGCATCAACCTCGAATCACAGCATGTAAAAACGCAAAAGGTCTCAATGAGAACTCCAAGGTCCATACTTTCTGAATCTCTTCCCGCACGGCTTGCAAGGCCTCTGGTCCCAGGAAAGGACGGATCACCACCTGATCTGAACAGGCTGCCAACAGGCCGGGAATCGGGAAATGGCACGAGTGCACGTGAACTGAAGAAATGTTGGTAGGACAGGCAGGGTGGACGTGCGAGAATGGTTTGGCTTCTTGGAACTGAGCTTGCAAACGCCTGGCAGGAAAATGAACGGAGGTCTCTGATCGAAAATTTTGGAATGTCTGCTTTATAAACTAGACCACCAAAGAATCTATGTCTGTCTGTAGTCTGTTTGGATGTAAATATCTATCTATCTAATCTAATCTAATATAGTCTAATTCAATCCCATCCGAACCGATCCCGTATAATCTAGTCTAGTCCAACCCAATCAAATCCAATCTCATCCAATCCTATCCGATCTAATCTAAGCTAGTATAATCTAATCGAATCCAATCTAATCTAATCTGTTTGTCTACCTATCTAGGTAGGCAGGTAGGTACTTGTTTGTGTAGGTGTAAGTATACATGTGTATGTATATATATATATATATATGTGTGTGTGTGTGTGTGTGTGTTTCTATGTGTTTCTGTGCTTGTGAGTGGTACATGGATGTATTCGTGTGTACGTGTGTTATGTGTGTGTGTGTGCGCATGGATGCATGAATGTATGTGTCTTTCTGTGTGTAAGTGTGTGGATGGATGCATGCCTGGATGCATACATGCATGCATATATGTGTCCTATATGTATACATATACATATACATATACATATACATATACATATACATATACATATATATATATATAGGCACGGACTCACCCTTTTCCAAGGTCGAGGCAAGGCTGTCAATGTGCCTCAGAGACCGCTCGATTCAGCAGGTCTCTAATTTCCACAGGCCACCAATTGGCCTGGCGAGTACCCCCGAAGCAGGTACAGTCCCTCTTTTTGCCTCTGTAGGCACAACCATCCGACCCCAAGCCAGGCGAACCTGGGCACCTTCCTTTAAACTCTGCTGAAAAAGCAGGTGTTGGGGAGGGAGGAGGGAGCCAGATGCTGCAGAGCATCTTATTCTAAGACCTCAAGGGGAGCATGCCTATAGACTAGTTATCGTTCCAGTTCCCTACACTCAACTGGTATCTATAGGCACGGACTCACCCTTTTCCAAGGTCGAGGCAAGGCTGTCAATGTGCCTCAGAGACCGCTCGATTCAGCAGGTCTCTAATTTCGATTGCACAGCATCATACAGATGCTCAGTGAGACATCACAGGCCACCAATTGGCCTGGCGAGTACCCCGAAGCAGGTACAGTCCCTCTTTTTGCCTCTATAGGCACATTCCCATCTAAGCACAGCCATCCCGTTTTAGCTGGTGCGCCTCCGACGAAGTTGCTCGCAAACATTTCNTACAGTCCCTCTTTTTGCCTCTATAGGCACATTCCCATCTAAGCACAGCCATCCCGTTTTAGCTGGTGCGCCTCCGACGAAGTTGCTCGCAAACATTTCGCAGCTTGGTTGCATAGTGTGTCAAAAGTTGCTGCTGTCTGGGGTTAAACCTGGTTTGTATTAGGGCGGCTCGCCCAGTATCCAAGTACAGTCTGGCTGTTTTGGTGCTTTGCCAGCGGCCCATGACAAGCAGCTCATCAAAAGACACTCCCTGCGCAAACGCATGGGAGGCACCGCCGCGCCGAATGCTGTAAGCTGAAAAGGAGAAATCTTGCACTTCGAAGAAGGCAGCAAACTCAGTAAGCGTAGCACGGAAACTACGCGCGGAATGAGGCCAAAATGGGCGCTGCCGATCTGCGCGCAAAACTGAGGAAACTAAAAGCGTGACCAAGGGGT
Organism: Symbiodinium sp. clade C Y103; assembly: GCA_003297045.1. Lineage (NCBI taxonomy): Eukaryota > Dinophyceae > Suessiales > Symbiodiniaceae > Cladocopium > Cladocopium sp. clade C. Next base: position 17,231 of record BGPT01002257.1, on the reverse strand, counting down.
CAGTGATACAAACTGTCTCTTCCCGCTGCCTGGAAGTTTTGGTGCTTGGCAGGGCAACGAGAGTACGGCCAGACAAAGTGTCGGCCACCACCTTGTCAGGGTGNTACAGTCCCTCTTTTTGCCTCTATAGGCACATTCCCATCTAAGCACAGCCATCCCGTTTTAGCTGGTGCGCCTCCGACGAAGTTGCTCGCAAACATTTCTAAGCTTAGTTGCATAGTGTGTCAAAAGTTGCTGCTGCCTGGGGTTAAACCTGGTTTGTATTAGGGCGGCTCGCCCAGTATCCAGGTACAGTCTGGCTGTTTTGGTGCTTTGCCAGCGGCCCATGACAAGCAGCTCATCAAAAGACACTCCCTGCGCAAATGCATGGGAGGCACCGCCGCGCCGAATGCTGTAAGCTGAAAAAGAGAAACTTTGCACCTCGAAGAAGGCAGCAAACTCAGTAAGCGTAGCACGGAAACTACGCGCGGAATGAGGCCAAAATGGGCGCTGCCGGTCTGCGCGCAAAACTGAGGAAACTAAAAGCGTGCCCAAGGGGTCAGTGATACAAACTGTTTCTTCCCGCTGCCTGGAAGTTTTGGTGCTTGGCAGGGCAACGAGAGTACGGCCAGACAAAGTGTCGGCCACCACCTTGTCAGGGTGGAGTGAAACCATCTCTCCGGTTCGGAGGTAGGCTAGGTAGCCGATAAGCAGCAGGGCTGCAAGCCGAAGCTGTTTGGTTGACACGGCTAAGCCGGCAAAAGCCATCAACACCTCTGCTGGCATTGGAGTAGCTTGGCGCGTCACGTGAGACGACACCCAATTGGTGAAATATTGCTTGGCCTTTGGGAGCTTCCACCGCGCTTGGGGCATAAACCGCCGAAAAGCGCTCATAAGGTGGCCAGCGTAGGCCATGGGTTCATCATCGAGCCACATGTGCTCGAGATATTGGCTGAGACTGTCATCAAACTCTCGGTAGTACCGAGGCAAAGAGATTTCCTCTGATTCTAGATAGCGGAAGAATTTTCGAAGAGCTTGCTTGTAACACCGTATAGTCTTGGGCTTGAGCCCAGCAAATTGCAGGCTTGTCATCTCCTGGAGGGGCGGTCCGCCCAATTCCAGGCGGAAATGGTCCACACAGGAAAGACCGTGGCGTCACAAGCAAGCAGAAGGGCCATCAGCCTCCTCAGCACCCGATTGATCTGGGTGGAGGGTGAACGGCCCTTGCCCAAGGCATAGAACAGGACCTGCGAGTCAATGATCACCATGAGGCGGCAGCTCCTGAGCGTGGAGTCCCTTAGTACCCTCCGAAAGTGGGCAAACAGGGCCTGAGCCTCGAGCACATTAATGTGGGCCTCCGTTTTCCACTTGAAGCTCAGCAGCTCACGCCACAACCACCGCCCAGCGGGGTACGGCGTCATGTGTTTGGCCCCGTGGTGTTCCACCATCAGGCGGATGTCAGTTCCTCGATAGTGCCCCTTGGACAGCAGATCTTCCAGGTGTTCACGTTCTTTTCCTGGAATACATTCTTCCTCTATCCGGACAATCTCCTCAGCCATTTTTCGCCTCAGCTCCATGTCTTGACACCGGTGATACCGGGCGAGCTCAACCATGACCCGTTCAACACGGTCCATGCGGAACACATTCTCGACGTGTTCCTTCAATCCCAAGCCGCGAGCGGCTGCTTTGGCGTACGTTTCGCACATTTGCATGGGATACTCAGCCTCCTCTTCGGTTGGAAAGACCACCTTGCCCTGCACCAAATAAGGCCCGTAGTCTTCACCTGGCCCATGGGGGCATTCAGGGCAATGTAATGCCTCATAGATGTGCGGGTTGTTGGTGAGGACGGCGGTCCACTTGCGCCTCTTGCCACCGTGGCAGCAATTCGAGAAGATTGCCATCCTCACCGACGGCAAGGCCGCCAGGTCAACTACTGGCCCCATGTACCAGTAAAAACTCCTGTACGGATGTTCCAACGAAAAATACTTTCGTTCGTCATAGAGCTGCCTGCGGCGCTTTGCTGAGGCCAGCCCCATTTTGTTTCCTTGCCGCACCTTGACGGCATCTCCTCCTTTGAGGCTTGGGAACCCCATCACGTGGTGCTCATCACGGAGCGCAGGAGGTCCCTTGAACCTTTGAGACCCGATGTAGAAGGGTTTCCCACGTGCTCTGGACATGGTTTTGCAGTCCGGTGCGTGGTGTTCGTACTCGGCATCCTTCCTATCAAGGTCTCCCCATGACTCCTTGCCGATCTCAGTGAAGAAGTCCATGTGTCGCCCACGTTCTCGGTCATATGGCTCGAGCACGTCAAAGCCCTCCCCCAACATGGCATGTGTCAGGGGGCAATTTGGCCCACTCCACCTTTCACTGAAAGTGGGCACACCCAGCTTGCGCTTGTCACACTGGGTCCTGTGCTTCAAGTAGCACTCCAGGNTGGCCCACTCCACCTTTCACTGAAAGTGGGCACACCCAGCTTGCGCTTGTCACACTGGGTCCTGTGCTTCAAGTAGCACTCCAGGCAACAGAATTTTTCACCGCAACGTTTTGGGCAGTCAACCTCGATCCCCCTCGCCATGTACTCGGCGATGTCTCTCCCACACTGCGCACACAGCGTGTCTGTGACGCTTGGGGCGCCCGGCTTCCTCTTGATCTGCTTTGCGAAACAGCTGCCTGCTCCTGTAGGTGAAGCGTCAGTGGCGTGGAGGACCGGATTCACCTCTGCTCTCAAGTTAGTGAAAGCAAAGGGCAAAAGGCCAATCATGGCCAAGATCTCGTCATAAGCCTGGTTGCTTGGTGTTCGCTCCCCGGACTTGGCAAAGTGATGGAAAACTTCTGCCAAACCTGCCAGTATTGGTCGTCGAAAGGCCCCTGCAAAAATCAAACGTCCGATAATACCTGACGTCCTCTTCTGGTCCCATCGTTGGTACCCCAGAAGGTGCAGGCAAAGCCCAACATTAAGGTGCATCTTTTTGGGGTGCAGCATGAAGATACCTTCATCTCCTCTGAGCTCTCCCCCTTGGATGCTACCAACCAGCGCTCCAGCCAAGCGCTTTCCCTCATTCCTCGGCATGCCAAGCCGGCTACAAGTTTCCTCGAAGCGATCATGCTCCGGTGTTCCAACCCCCTCCATGATCTTGGTCATGGCCTTTGAGACCGGCCGCAACTGGTCAACTGAACCCAAGTACAGGAGGAATTTGTCACCGGGCGGAATCGCTTTGCCCTTTTGAACCTCCCCTTCCAGGGGTATGCCAGCGTCCACAAAGGCAAGATGCCTTATTGCGGCTTGTACTATGCCTACGGCACTCNGGAATCGCTTTGCCCTTTTGAACCTCCCCTTCCAGGGGTATGCCAGCGTCCACAAAGGCAAGATGCCTTATTGCGGCTTGTACTATGCCTACGGCACTCAACCATCCCATCGGGACTGTCCGAAGAGCTACGAAGACTGGGTCGGGAGATGCAAGGCCTAGCAAATCTCCTCTGACCTTCTTCTCGTAGCAAAACAACCCCCTCCATCCGAGGGGCATCTCGAATAGGTTAAACGCCGATTGAAGGTCTTCGCTGTCCAATAAAATGTCCTGCTCCTGCAGGATATTTGACAAACCTGGCCCACGTAGGGCAATGAGGCCTCTTCTCCTTCTACCTTGCGGGAGACTGCATTCAAAGGGCAGAAGATGGAGATGAAGCGTTGCTGCATGACTCCATCCTTCTCTTTTGGAACTGCACCGGCACCATTGACGATCTTACGGCCATCAGGCCCGGTCAAGACCTCCCCTTCAGGGCAATGGTGGAAGAGGCCTCTCTGGTATCCCTCGCTCACTATCTTTTCCCACTCGGCATCAGTGGCTCTCACGTATGAACGTGGCAAATCCTCAGGCCATTCTTCCCAAGGGAGGATGGTACTTCTGGGCTTCTCGACTTGGTCCAGAGTTTCTCCGGTCAGGAACCGGGTGATGGGTTGAACCGCTGCCGTACCCTTTTCAGGCCAACATTTGACAACCTTCGTAGCGTCCAGTTCTTCCATTACAACCCATGAATGCCCTTCATAGTCCTGACCTTTCGCGGATAAAGTCTTATCCAGCTCTTCTCCGGATGGAATCACCGGGCCACCCTCCAGCATTCGGTCAACCGCTGGGCCAACATGATACAGGATGAAATCCTTCTGACTGCCTGTGAGGTCACGGCTGTGTTCCAAGTGCGCCGCCTTTTCCCAACCTGTGCAATACCAAAAATTGAGGGACAATGCACAGAGGGCAATCCAATGGCGCCGATAGCGATCGGGGAGAAATCCCGCTTCGAGGATCGCCTCCACTGAGATTGGGAGGATGTCAGGGGTTCCGGACCCCGAAGCCTCGACCTTGTCATCCCTCGCTTCTGCGAATTCTTCCAAAACTTTCTTGAACCTCCCAAATTTTGTTTGCAGCAGATCTAAATTCTGCAAGATCTCATATCCCACCTCACTCAGTGGGAATCCATCGCTGTCCAACAGCCCTCTCATTGCCTTCTCAAATTCCCTGCGATACTGATTTCTATCTCTCTTGTGCTCTCTTCCAACTTCAGGGGCGTCTGACTCCTTGACGTCCTCTGCCAAAGCGGCAGGCGTGTCATCCCCTCTCTCTGCCAATGCAGAGGCACCTTCCCTCTTTGGGGGTATCTCCGGTTCAGGTGGCTTCTCACCTAAGGCACTCCGGCCTCGTCCTTCTTTGTCGCTGCCTTCTCGGCCGGGGTCCCCTTTTTGCCTTTTGCTTTGCCGCCGCCCTGATTCCTCGGCTGGTTCTCCCCGT
>BGPT01002257.1:1564-12420 GCA_003297045.1 Symbiodinium sp. clade C Y103 | reverse complement strand
ACGCACGAGTTTCAAGTGGTGCGTCGTCGACGAAGGGGCCTTGTGAAAAGACTGCTCTGAATCAGAGCTCTCAGAAGATGAACCACCTTTTGTCTCCTGATCTTCCCACGTTTCCGAAGGAGCTACCCCAAAGGGTCCTCGGTCTTTGGGCCTCCTGCCCTTCTTCTTGTCCTTCTTTTCTTTCTTCTTATCTTTCCTCTTCTTCTCCTTGGCCTCTCTGGCCTTTTCTCTCGCCGCCCTTGTGGCTTTCTTCTCAATCTCCTTCCTTTTGGCTTCTTTGTCAACCTCTTGAGAACTAGAGGTCTCTTCACTAGATCCGGAAGAGTCGTCCTTGTCACCCTTCTTGCGGATGTCCGCTTTGAACATCTTCCCAGGGCTTCTGCCTCGGGGCGATCTATCCCTCTTCTCTTTCTTGTCTTTCTCCTTCTGACGCCGTCGTGCTGGGAGCTCCTCATCACTGCCCAGCTCCTCCCTCAGTTTCATCATTTCCTCTTGGAGACGGGTCAACCTTTCCTTCTTCTTCTGTCTCTCTTCCTCTCCTGCCTCTGCGGCTTTTCTTTTCTTCTTCTCTTCCTCTTTTTCATCCTTCCCTTTCATTGTCAGGCCTGGCAGTCCCCAAGGGAGTCCTCCTGGCCGCTCATCTCGAGCCCTACGTGGTCCTTCCTTAAAGAACCTCATGAGCATCTCCTCTGCTCCTTTGTTACCTGTTGTGGCTCCTCCTGCAAGAAGCTCTGCTTCTGTACAGACCCTCCATTTTCCTAGGTGAACCACATGCTCGCCTCCTCCTCCGGTACAGGAGGTTGCGTCACCTTTGCAAAGGTGATAACTCCCGTCGACCGTTGTGGGGGCACCATCTTCCGTAGTCACCCAATGACGGTAGTACTCGTCCGTGGCGGTCACCAGATCCGCAAGGATGGTCCGTCCAGTGGTCCCTGTTCCAAACAGGCGTTTCACTAGGAGGACAATGGTTCCTTGGCCTTTTCCGGCCTCATCGAAGACATGGGCCTCGATGAATTGACCCTTTGTCGGGGCGGCCAAGGACCCCCTTCCTCCAACCCATTTTCCGGGCATGGGTGCCCACACTCACTGGCTGAGCCAGGTACCTCCGGTTTCCCGAGCCAGATGCTGCAGAGCATCTTATTCTAAGACCTCAAGGGGAGCATGCCTATAGACTAGTTATCGTTCCAGTTCCCTACACTCAACTGGTATCTATACATATACATATACATATACATATACATATACATATACATACACATACACATACACATACACATACACATATACATATACATATACATATACATACCCATATACATTACATAGACATAGACATGTGCATATACAGTATACAGTATGACATATATAAACATTATATATTGTATAAAGGGACTTTGCTCCAACCTAACTCACTTCCTCCAAAGATTTCTCCACTTCGCCTGCGAGCTTCAGGTTTACTCCACTCCTCATGACAACCTGGGTCCGTCGTGCCGGAAGGTCCAGGGGGATACATGGGGTGATCCCCTATCATACATGGGATTATATGGGTTATATTTATACATGGATTATAAGCCACTGAATGTTGGTAAAACAAAGCCATGAACCATCCCCAATGACTCACTATAGGTGGGATTTCAACCATTGCCAGTCATGGGCGGTTTATGGCATTGTTTTACCCACAATGATTGAGAAGCGTACGAATCGTCGCCATGCAGTGGAGCAAGAAATTGGTCGCAATCGAAGAAGAAGCAAATTCTTGCTGTGCACCGTCTGCGACTGTGCCATTTGTCACCTTTGTCTGACTTTCTGGTATGTGAAATCGAAGCTGTAGGGCAAGTACAAAAAGACTGGCAATCAAAGATGGATTGATGATGTCGAATACGTGATCTGGAGCACAACCTCACACATCAAGCTCGAGATTGTGAATTTGCAGATAACCAACAAAGCAGAGGGCACTGTGCTCAAGTTGACCTACTGTATTAGGCTAGTTGTTCCACTCCTTTTTGCTCCTCTCCATTACAGGATGTAGCCTGTCCAGCAAGTGAAACGTAAAAACTCCAATTGGAAATGCCCAAATCATTTTCAATGCCTCGCACCGACTTGGTCGCTTGGTTGGACCCTGGATGAACGTGTTTGTTCTCCATTGCACAGATTTGATGTTGCCTTGTAACAAAAGGTTGATCAAGCATGTTCAAATCTCTTATTAAGGTGGATTTACTTCTACTTTGACTTTCACCATTCAACCATAGTTGATCACTCATAGCTTTGAGTGTATCTCGCCATGAAGTCGAAAAGGCATCATCACTCTATGGCTTTTCTCAGTGTCAATCAGGTCGTGAGCATCGCCGCTCACAAGATTTCACACAAAGCCTGGTGGTGCGTCATGGCCCGAGGGCATGGGTTTGGACTTTGTCTTGGGGTCTCTCAGCTCTCGGTTCCGCTCTCCCTTTCGATTTCGTGCCCGGGGATTTCGCAAGGCCGGGCTTGGCTCGATACCAAAGGCATCCAAATCCTGGGACCACTTCCTGAGCCAAGAGTCTGGAGATGCATGATGAAGCCCTGGCCCCTCAAGACTATAGGGTTGTCAACTGTTGTCAATCTGCCACAGTAAAGGACTGAGCGAACTGAGATTGCAAGTGTTTTTCAACATACAATTTATGTATTGATCTTGAACCTCTGCAATACCAAGCATCTGCAGTACCTCTGCAACACCAAGCTCTTGGAGAATCGCTGGCGCATCCCAGGATTTCTCCTCTGTGTACATGTTCCAAAAGAAGGGCTTGGCGTTGTCTTTTCGTTCACGAAAAACAATCCACTCACCCATCTCTGCGATGCCTCAGGCCATCTCAAATCTGTTTGGAAATGCTGGCCCTGGCTGTAGACCAAAGAAAGTTTGTGATACGCATGAGAGTGGTTCTCTGCTTAGAGTTGAACCAAAAGTTTTGTATGTATATATATATACATAATCATTATAGATATATATATATACTATATTACATATATAATCATATATGTGTATATATATATATAGATATATATATATATATAGATATATATATAGATATATATATATATATATACACATTATGTTCTCTTTCAAGATGCATTGCAAGCCAAGATATTCTCCTTCACGAGTGCCAGGCACAACCTCCGGCAGTGCTGGACCCATCTCCCAGGCTGTCGGCGTCACAGTCCAGTCATAGGACTCGCAGTATCCGGAGACACCACAGCCATAGTCCGATTCGGTCCCTGACGACGGCAACGGAAAGGTCTGAAAAGACGGGGTGAACTCCGGTGCCGCGGCATTCAAAGCAGTAGCTGGAGGCACTTCGGATTTCCGCATCCAAACCTGAACACGAAAGAAAGTTTGTAAAGAACTCAGAGGATACGAAAATGGATATCTATTCCATGAAACTCCAAAACGGGAACCTAGAGTCCTGAAGAACTCTGAATGATACGACCAAATTTTGCAGATCCAACTCCAAAACCACACAAATAATTAAACAATAAATTGAATGAATAATGAATAATTTCCACTCTTTTCATTGCTTCGCAAGCTCGTTGTTGTTGGTTTTGGGCAGCCATTAAAATCTGGATCCTCTGGAGAGGAAAATTCAGGACGAATGTCATCCTTGTGAAACCAATTAGATGGATAAATAAATGAATAAATGATTAAACCAAATTAAGTTCATCAATTAATAAAAATCCAAAAGAACAACTGGGCATGATTTTCACCAAAATGGCCGACATTGTCACAGGAAACCTTGGTGGGACTCCTCACATCAGCCTCACCATTCTCACCATCGCCTTTTCGACCTTCACGACCACCATCGCGACTGTCGCAACTGTCGCGATTCTGGTGGTGTGCTCCAACAGCTTTGCGACGCTCGGAATTCGCTGCAGTTTTGCGGTGTTTCTCCTCCACACGGCAAAAAGAAATGACAAATTGTGCAAACAGTCCAGTTCTGCGCATGTACGACGATTGTTTGTTGGAACTTGGCGGAACAAAATTCAATTTTCATCAAAGTTTTGTTTCACCGAATTAACCTGTAGCACACAAAAAATGCAGAAACATTTCGGAAATGCAAAATCAACTATGGTAACATACTCAATGAACTGCAAGCAACAAAATCAAACATGTTTCTGCAAACTGATTGTCAAAAAACATGTGCATCGTATGCAAACGAATGAATTCGGTTCCTGTTTCTTTCCTGTCTGCTTTGTACTGGGCATTTTCTCCCCTTTGACAATCTCCAAAATCCGGCTGATGCGCTCATGCGCCTTGCAACGAAACAACGCGTTGCAACAACACCTGCACCAAAGGAAACATGTACCCTGCCTCACCCTGCTCGTCTGGCGACTTCATTGGAATTCCCCAGCCCCCTCAGCAGCCCGCCAGCCGCGGAAATCCGCGGTATGGAGGGCTTCGCAGGGCAAAGGGCTGAGCCGAATTGTATTCAGTGGCAACATGGTTTTCATGATGGAAACAATAAATTGGACACTTGCGGAGTGCAATGTCAGAAAGTTTTGTTTGTTGTTTGTAATTTTCCACATTGTATATTTTCAGACTACGTATATGATTGCAATGTTTGCAGATCTGTGAAAATATGTTTGTTTGCAGGTCTTGCGTTGCAGTTTCAAATTTTCACCACGTGATGTGGCTATGTCATTGGTGATTTTTCTTTTAACAATTCAACATCAATGACCTGGCCGAACATCACTGCAAACCATAGCCATGCTGCTGAAATTACAAGCCTGATCTGGTTCATATGTTTTTGCAAGTTCCACAAGCCAGAAAGTGTCACCAAAAACGCGGAAAGTGTTCAATCCTATAGTTGAAGGGTGTGTCCCTTCCAGTCAATACTCCAACATACGTTGTAACCATCACCATCATCACCATCATCATCATCATCAGCAGCAGCAGCAGACACACAGTTTCATATTGGTGGTTGAAACGTCATCCTCATCAACAACGGCGACAACGACGACGACGACGACGACGACGACGACGACGACGACGACAACAACAACAACAACAACAACAACAACAACAACAACAACAAATGACAACGACAACGACAACGACAACGACAACGACAACGACAAGGACAAGGACAAGGACAACGACAAGGACAACGACAACAACAACAACCACAACCACAACCACAACCACCCACCAACCAACCAACCAACCAACCCACCCAACCCATCGAACCAACCAACCAACCAACCAACCAACCAACCAACCAACCAACCAACCAACCAACCAACCAACCAACCAACCAACCAACCAACCAACCAACCAACCAACCAACCAACCAACCAACCAACCAACCAACCAACCACCAACCACCAACAACCAACATCCAACATCCAACAACCAACAACAGGAGGCCCTGTTCTGAACTGAAACTAGGAGTAGAACGAGAACAGCTAGAACAACTAGAACAACAACAACAACAACAACAACAACAACAACAACAACAACAACAACAACAAACCAACCAACCAACCAACCAACCAACCAACCCACCCACCAACCACCAACCACCAACCACCAACCACCAACCACCAACCACCAACCACCAACCACCAACCACCAACCACCAACCACCAACCACCAACCAACCAACCACCAACCACCAACCACCAACCACCAACCACCAACCACCAACCACCCACCAACCGACCAACCGACCAACCAACCAACCAACCAACTAACCGACCAACCAACCAACCAACCAACCAAACTAACTAACTACAACTACAACCACAACTACAACTACAACTACAACTACAACTACAATACATGCATATATATTGGCAGTTGTATGTGACACTTAAAAAAATTGGATGTATGAGTTGATGCCAGATGCAATCACCTACAATTCCCCATCATGTGCTGGCTACAGCTGGCACATTTCAAACCTATTTCACCCGTTTACGCCAAACTTAGCAACTACTACTTACAGATTCTGGCCAACAAGCAAGAACCAACAAGACCCGGGAACCTTGCGCAATTCATGAATTTGATTTGGTCCTGCGAAATTATGCGGCATACGCATGGGGACAAAATCACACGCCTTTGGACTTTGCAACGGTTTCATTCAGGTACGTGTGAAGAGACCTCCTGCAAAATTTCGTCTCTGCTGATTCTGTCTACATCATGAGCCACATAGCTCCCCCTGGTTGCAAGTGGCTTGGGCGAGCGGCTATGGGATCAAGCCGGCTCAAGGCAAGCACAACGTTTCCACACCAACACAAAGACGGCCACAGCTTCTAGTGGAAGTTCAATTGGCCAACTCCCGTTTTCACCACTTCAATGGAATCTTTGGCTCCCCTATTCGTGGGACGGCGTGTCAAGAAGTGATTCAGAATTACCCGCAAATTTTTACATGTTCCAGCAGCTATCTTTGCTCTAGTCTTTCGAACCTGACAATTACATTATGTTGAATTCATTGGCTTGATTATGCTTTCGCAAATCTTAGCATTCTTATGAATGAAACCAAATCTAGCTAGTTTTAATGTCTCGCGTTCCCTCGTTTTCTTTTTCTACCTGCTTGGAAATCCAAACAAGAGGCGTCAGGCCAGTGCAAAATACAAGTTTACAAGTTTCAAACTATATCCTACTCGTCTATTTCCTGCTCAATTCATTCATTCTCACAAGGGCATGTGAACCGCTCAGCCAACGCTTCACTCTTTTTCCGCAGGGGAATTTCAAGCTCTGTGCGAAACGGCCCTTCTGGCCTCGCTGCTGGGTTAGGCAGGACCGTATGGTACAGGGTCAAATACTTTGATTCACCATCATTGCTGCCGATTGCTCTGGGTCATGTTGTGATGTTGTGACATGAACGTCGGAACACACTTGGTGAAGAGGATGGAGGTATGCATGGCAGCTCGAGGTTTGAAGTTGCCGGTAATGGGGATGATTCTGAAAGCCGCTTTCTTCCATCTTGTCAGCAATCTCATCGATCACTGTCATGGCACTGCATGTATCTTACGCAGAAGGATGCCATTCTGAAAACGCAAACGCTGGAGTTCAGCCAGAAATTTAACTTCAACTGGATGAGTTTGATGAGCCATGGGGGGCGGTGGGCTGAATTTTTGCTAACTCGAATCAGAGCGGTTTCCCGCCTTCCACTCCCTTAAACAGAAACTGCGAAGCACATGAAAGTTCCTGAAATGCTCAACTCAAAAAGGTTCGACTGAATGCAAGCTTGTTTTCAACTACCATGTAGAAAACACGCTCACAGCAAACGAATATTTCGTTTGTCTGCGGCAGCTGCTTACATCATTTCATGCTCACTTGCATGCTAAGAGCAGTGTTGTTCCGTTCCTGAGGTTTGCTCGCATGCAATGGACGTACTGGAAATTCAGCGTGCTTGAAATTCAGTGCCTATCCACGCCCATCCGCTTGAGGGTGCCGAACTGACTTTCGAAGCTCTCTAGATTTGCTGAGACAAAGCTTCGAGATTGGCAGCACGTATCAGCCCTGGGCGTGTTCAACCAAGTAGGGACCAAAGATGGTTGGACAAACAGAACGCAGGATGTTTGCACACTGGTTGCTAAGGTATTGGTGGAGAGAGTTAGTTCTTTTTTGTCAGGCTGCCGACTCGTTGAGGCAGGCTCGGCTTTGCAGAGGGTCAACTTCGGCCGCGCGCCAGGAGGTTGATCAAGGAGGGTGGATCCCATGTCATGTCTCGAAGCCGCCCAACAACAACCAGATCCCCGAGCAGACTCGCAGAACCTTGCAAGCAGTTTCCGGTTAGATGCTGAATTTTCCTGGGTGGTAGATTTCAAGACTGACGCAGTGTTCTACTTTTTCACCGAATGCAAATAGACAATGAATTCAAAGAGGGTCGCAAAACTTATGCGTGATCTTCAACAAGTGCATCCTGGGGTCTTGTTGATTCTGTCATCAATTTGTTTGCGATTCGTTCAGCTTTTCCGCACTCTATAATGCGGAATATAGTAGCTAGACCAGCCTCGAACTACATGGTCCAGCACAGCTTGCACTTGGCCAAATCTCTGGAGGTTGGGTCGGGAGGGGTGGGTTGGAGTTAGGGTTCAACCCTAACCCTGAACTATGGGGGTCTCGGAGGGGGGGGGGAACTCAGCAACTCAGCAACTAGTTAGCAACTAGTTGTATCTAATTCCGGAACTAGTTAGCAACTAGTTGTAACCGACTCTCCAACTAGTTTGCCACTAGTTACAACTAACTCTCTAACCCTGGGCCCGGGGCCAGGGTTACAACTAGTTACAACTAACTCTCTAACCCTGGGCCCGGGGCCATGGTTACAACTAGTTACAACTAACTCTCTAAACCTGGGCCCGAGGCCAGGGTTACAACTAGTTACAACCAACTCTCTAACCCTAGGCCCGGAAGCAGGGTTACAACTAGTTACAAATTGCTACTACTACTACTACTACTACTACTACTACTACTACTACTACTACTACTACTACTACTACTACTACTCCTGCTACTACTACTATTACTATTACTACTACTACTACTACTACTACTACTACTACTACTACTACTACTACTACTACTACTACTACTACTACTACTACTACGAATTCTTTTATGAACAAAACAAATAGTGCAGGAAATTTCACTACTGCTACTACTACTGCTACTACTACTACTGCTACTACTACTACTACTACTACTACTACTACTACTACTACTACTACTACTACTACTACTACTCCTGCTACTACTACTATTACTACTGCTGCTACTCGTACTACTATTAATAGTATTTGTTTTATGAACAAAACTCATCGGGCAGGAAATTTTATTACTATTGTTTCTATTATTACTATTGCTATCACTGCTACTACTACCACTACTGCTACTACTGTTGCTGCTAGTACTACTACATCACTACTGCTACTGCTGCTGCTAGTACTACTACTTCTGCTACTACTACTGCTACTACTAGTACTAATACTCCTACCACAACTACTACTATTGCTGCTCGCTTGTTTTAAAAACAAACAAATAAATGAGGCAGAAATTTTACGAGTGGAGCCCGGGGCCAGAGTTACAACTAGTTAACAACCAACTCTTCTTCTGCGCCCCAGGGCCCAGGTTGCAACTTGATTCTGCTAGTTGAGAATTAGTTACAACCAACCCTGCAACTAGTTTGCAACTAGTTGCAACTAATTCCCCAAGTAGTCCTGAAAAAGTTGCAATTAGTTGCTAACTTGTTACAGAGTCAGTTACAACTCAAACTTATTTGAACTAATTCCTCCTTGTAGTTGTAACTAGTTGTAACTATTGTTTCAATAGTTGTAAATAGTTAACTAGACCACTAACCTTGAATCTCTGGCAATCGTGTTTTTGGTTTCATAATTGCTGCGATACTCTGGTTGCGAGATGTTGCTCGAAGTGATGGGCTGTTTCCACCACCTTCTGCGAGCAAAAAAAACGGTGGACTGGAGTGAGGAGTCCTGATGACTCAAGCTGGGAAAATCGTGAGCTGGCTGGTGACCTCATCCTTTTTGCCAGCTATTTCATGGATGAGAATCCGGAACAAGCTATCGTGGAACTTGAGTCGTTCGCACCTTGAGTTGGTTTTTTTGCTTGTGGGGAGCCATGACATTGCCCGGATTCGGCCAATCAGTGCGTCTTCTCGTGGTTCGCACGTGTCGGTGATTTCCCAGCTAGAACGAGGGAGAGATGCTTCCAGAGACCTTGAGGGTCGAGCTACCCATGTTTGAGAACTGCGGAGCAAAAAGACGAAAGGCCCTGATCTCGACCTGCGCAAGGACGAGAGACTGCCCGCTGCCTATAAGCACTCTTGAGGTAAAGAGTGCGGCCAACCAACGCACCATCCTTCCATCCCTGCGCCCTGCAGGGCCTCGCAGATCTGGGCAACTATGTATCGCCTCCATTTCATTTGCAAGACTGCATGATTGCTCCGTGCTTCTATAGGCATGCAGCTCAAGGTTTTCTGCAGTAAGAATCGCGCAAGAAATCGCAACAAAGATAGATTTTGAAGACAAAAGACCGCACATGCGAAGCCGGATTCTACATGACTTTGCAGCCCCAAAAGTGGACCTGAAGACACGCATATGGTATCAACTGTTTCAATTCACTGGCTCCGGTGTTGCAATTGCGACACAGCACCAGGCAACATCCATCAATCCTTCGCTACTCCGCACCACTCCGCTATTCTGTGCTATACTTTAAAGGAAAAAGCTATTGTATTTTGCACAAATTCCAAACGACGGAGTGGGAAGGTCTTCAAAACTTACCCTTCCCACGTCTTTCCCTGAGGAAGCTCTTGCTCCATCCCGTTTTAAATTTATCTATCAATTAACAACGGGATGGAACAAAAAGATCAAGGTCCACTGAAAATTCGGTGGGAGTCTAGAAGGGCAAGGGGAGCCGACAAGGGACATAAAAAAAAACCAACGCAACCATTCAAAAGGAAGCCGGCCGCCAGCACAAAACCCAACCACTCGCATAGCGAGAAACACATCAAGCAATCACCCATTTTGCTTTGGCAAGAAATTCCACTGCCAGACAAAATTGGATGATAACCTTTTCATGAACGCGGTTGTCTTTGTTTTCTTACGTTCTTTGATGTTGCAATTTTTGCGGTTCATTATTAGCACTGCCAGGCGTCCCAAAAAGAACCGTGAAAATGACGATCTTTCCCTAGCTGGGCATGCGATCCCAAAAATGGGACCACGCGGTCAGGACCCGCGGGACAGTTGGAGAAGGACCCGGGAGACAGTTGTTTTTTTGCTCGGAAAAAGCGCACGCTGGCACAGGGCCTGTGTCACTTGTCAATTGAAGTAAACACCAGTGAAACCAAAATGGAAATAACCTAGCGCCC
>BGPT01002256.1:87075-98378 GCA_003297045.1 Symbiodinium sp. clade C Y103 | reverse complement strand
AAATAGACCCTAATATTCCCTCATATCTCCCCCCCCCCCCCCCCCCCCCCCCCACCCCCCCCACCCCAAAAAAACATAAAAAAAACAAGAAAAATTTATCAGCACGCCTCCAGAAACAACTATTTTACCATCTTGTTCTCCTATTGATTCCCAATTGCAACAATTAAAAAGGCAATTGGCACCAAACACAAAAACCGAAAGTGCCACTCGACTCCTATTTTTTTTTAAATAGGGATGGTTTTTAATAATAGGAAGGAGGGATTGTGAACCCGAGTTAAAGCATGCTAAACCCATATTCTTACGAACTGACCTGGCAAATCTGCGAGTTGCTCCCAGAGGTTCTTCAGATGGAGGGTGAAGACGCAGGTGCAAACGAGTTCAACCTTGGGATTAAGCATGATAGAACCAACAAAAAATTGGGATTTAAGGGCCACGAACCACCAAAAACTTGGGTTTTTACTGGGATTTTTTCCAACAACAGCTTGAAATTAGATCGCCCAAGTATTGTATTTTTTCGAGCAGAGGCTTGGGTTTTGGAGCATTGATAGATGGGGCTATCAACCAGCAAAAGATGGGATCGGTATATCCAATATCCCTGCAAAAATGGCGAAATCAAGATGAATGGAGATCTGACCCAAATTGGGGTTTTCTTTCACCTGAAATTGTGCGATGAATAAATCGTGGCTACTCCCTGGCGCCAGGATGTGCGTTGCGACTCTGGGTTATGTCCTCAGCAATTGCAACTGTAAACGAATAATTTTACGATTTGGATCTGGGAAGCAGTGGGATCTTGATTCTCAGAATGTAGCCTCTGGTAATTATGGCCATGGATGGCTGGGGAAAATCCTCTTCTTAATGGGAAAATGGAAGCAAATGGAAATGCATAGGGGAAATTTCAGTTGCCATGCTTGACTACAACGAGGTACGAGCACGAGTGCATACACGTACAGTACACCCCAGTGACAATGCAAAAACGATGCAATGAAGAGGCAAGTTCCCTCACCGTGTCCATGAAATTGCCTCACTTTACAAGATTTGGTCTTGTAGAGTAACATGATTTGGCACATGCTCGGCATATTTTGGTACCGAGGCTGGAGGTGAGGTGATCAAGAAGGACGTAGGCGGCTGTTCCTTCCTCAGTTCCATCAGCCGAACCTTTTTTTGAGCAGTGGTGACTTGGCCAGTGGCTTCAAACATGATTGGTTCATAGTAGTTGCTGGATGTAGATCCTCATCCGGCATTCTCAGAGATTACTATTTTGTGGTTTCCAAATATGTGTCAGTCTTTCGCATTCCAAGGCTTTAAACTTGTGAACCGAATCATCATAGCTGTCTTGAAAGCCACTGGATCAGAAATGATGTTGTAGCCCTTCTAGTCTCCATGTGTATCCATTTGTTTGCTGCTTTTTGGCCTGGTTTAGCATGGATTCAAGGTGGCTACAGTTGTTTCATCAATGATGGGTATGCCAAGTATTGGGAATCAGGCCCCCCTTCATGAACTCCCTCACAAAATGTAAGTTTTTGATACCCCCTGGAGTTTCCTCTACAAAATCCCAACCGTTGAGTCGGACCGTTGAGGCATTTTGTAGTATTTGGTGGTGGCAATTTGTGAATTTCCATGAGGTTCAAACACTTTATGACCAGGATCCTCCATCTATGAATATCAAACAAAACATGGATTTTAATGCATGGAAGATTTTCATGAAACCAGGGACGAAAGACCTCCCGAAAAAAAGTGGGGATGATAGCATTGGTGTGCTTTGGTGGGGGATCGGGGCCTCTACAAAATCACAAACATGGGTTCTTTAGAGTATCAGATCCCAGAATTTTCTGAGGGGGCTTGGGATAGCCCCCTCATGCCCCCTCACCACCTTTTTTTGTTGACCCATGTTTGGGTTTTTGTAGAGACATCACTATTCTTAAGCCATGTTTGGGATTTTGTAGAGGCCCTCCCCCCCCGCCACTTTTTCACTTTGTACCGTTTGTACCTACAAAATCCATGCCGCCAACCCAACCACCCTAATTCTTGGACAGGGCTCCTCAAGGTGAAAGGGGTACTGGCCAACGATGTTTCCTGTGCGCGCACCGCGCGCCCGCGCGCGCGAGCGGCGCTTGCATAGGAAACATTCTTGGCCAGGACCCTTTTTCACCTCGAGGAGCCCTTTCAAATGAAATCTTGTTACAATCAAAATCATCCAAATCCCAATACCATGAAGAACATCATTTAAGACATATCAAGACATACTTCCGGTTGATTCAAATGATATGCTGTTAGACTTTATTGTTTTTTTTTTTTGATAGGTGTTTTTTTCATTGTATTCAATCATGAATATCATTGAATGGTATTGATAGGTTTGGTGTAGTATGCTTTGGGTTTTTGATTTTGTAGTGGCCAGCCTGGGGCCCACTGGGACACAAGCGCTAAAAGCACAACGAAAAATATCGAACAACATGTGCAATGGGGTAGCAGGGATACGGCCTCGCTTGTGCCCGCGCTCGAGCTTCGCTTGTGCCCGCGTGGGTGCTTCGTAGACTAAAATCACTGAAAGTCTCAGGGAAACACCTTAAACCCTAAACCCTAAAGAAACCCTAAAGAAACCCTAAAGAAACCCTAAAGAAACCCTAAAGAAACCTAAAGAAAACCCTAAAGAAACCCTAAATGAAACCCTAAATGAAACCCTAAAGAAACCCTAAAGAAACCCTAAAGAAACCCAAAAGAAAACCCTAAAGAAACCCTAAAGAAACCCTAAATGAAACCCTTAATGAAACCCTAAATGGTTGTTCATGTTCCTTAACCCCAATGTGGGTGCAAGTGACGTTTGAGTGTGGGCGCAAGTGAGGCTGGTCCCAACTAGCAGCAGTGGCCAAAAAAGCTGCGAGCAAAAAGTGAAGTAGAAATTTACCAACCTTCATGACATTCCAGCTGATGGAACATTCCTTCGTTTGAATGTGTTTGAACCGTTTTGAAGCAATTTGGTTCATGTTTTTTTTTTGTTTTTCAGCGTTTTCCATGGGTTCTGATAGCTTCAGTTGGACAAACCCTACGGCCTCTACAAAATCCGAAAGTTTTTTTTTTGGGGCATACACACGTGCCAACATACTGGGGTCAGGCATTATCAATTTGTGGGGATCCGACTCAGGGTTTGGATTTTGTAGAGCCAGCAACTTGGTACAACAAGGAAAAGCGCACTGACGAAAATGGGGTTGAGGGCATGGGTTTTGTAGAGAATGGATGGTCTGATTTGACCCATGTTTGTGATTTTGTACCTACAAAATCCATGCCGCCAACCCAACCACCCTAATTCCAGGGAGGATAGTTTTTGTGCATTCTTTTGGAGGGTGGCCTAATGTGGCCTACCTTAATCGTGTTTTAGGGCCCAACACTAAGTGTACCCCCCTCCCATCCACTAGTTCATCAAATGTTTCCATAATAATATATAATAATATAATATATATATATATAATATATATATATATGTATTTAATGGTGGGTGGAAATGTAGTATTTTTGGACAAGATCACATGTTTTTCGCTTAAAATATATAAAAACATATTAACACCATCCAATTTGGATTTGATCATATTTGATCATGTGGTTTATACCTTACAAATTCCCAGTAGCCATCCTCTTTGGAGGCAAAACTGTCATGTCTCGCTGACATCTCCAGGTGAGGATGCGTTCTTCGTGAACCCTCATGCCTTGGGCGTGGCTGATGGAGTCGGCTGTTTTGTCGGGAACACTCAGTCGGCTGTGAATTTCTCCTTTGTTTTCCCGAAAAGGGGAAATTACATCACCAAAATGAAGGATTTACGGAGCACACCTATTAAGATTGGATTTTCAGATTATTTGAGCAGCAACAACAACCTTCTTTTTGTCCAGGAAAGACGAGGATTTAGCCACGAAAAGGGATTTGATTTATTCCAAACATGTAGGATTTTCACCTTTAACTGTATTTAATCAGCAAAGACATTGTGGCTTGCGGCTTGTCTACCCAGCAAGGATAGGTCAATATTCATCGTGATTTACTCAACATCTAGCCAAGCATAGATGGGCTGATGTTTAGCTTACCTTGCAACAGTTCGACTGTGGGTTGACATTTAATCAACCACAATTATCCCAAAATGGACACAATTGACCTCCACATTGGATTAACATTGGATATTTTGACCATAGACTTTGGGGATCACATAGCAAACATGGGGAGATGACTTCCACAATCGGATGGTTTCATTTTCATGATGTTTCATGGCCCAGCCTTGAGTCCAAAACTGCCCCACATCTTGGGTCGCATGTAGATGTGCCACTTGTAAGCGAGGCGCCGCTAGCCCAGTGCCGGGCAGAGCCCCCAAGATTTGGGCACATGAAACCTCCTTTATGGCCGTATTGGTTTTGTTTGTTTATCAGATATTTGTTGCTTTGAACCCCCATGCTGTTTCAAACCATCATCAGGTATGAGATTTGTATGATTTCCTATGTGACAGGGAAATCTATTGTTTTGGCGTTTTTTGGCTAAATTTCTTAATCCTCATCAACCCAATTATTCACAAATTGTGGATTCCATGTGCATGTTTGGTGTAGAGATATAAATAGAACATAATAGAACTATTTCTTTTTGTGAATCATATGTCCAATCCTTGTCAGCATGCAAATGGTTGTCTCTCAGAATTGGGTCCCCAAGTCAGCACGAATTTCCCCACGAGAACCAAATATATCCCAAGACAAGCCCAAACATATCCAGATGGGTTTGTTATTTCAAGTACCCTCTGGTAAACTAACATAACTATGGAAATAAACCATTTTTAATGGGAAAATCTCCACTATAAATGGCAATTTTCAGTAGCTACGTTAGTTTACCAGAGGTATCACGTGTTGCTGGTTATCAGCATGCGCTTTGTGGGGGACCGTCATTGCATATCTGCCAGGCACAAGCGAAGTATAAAAGAAGCGGGGTCAATACAGCCCTGTACGCCGCGGAGCTGTTCGGGCCTCAAGTTTCCCTGGGGAGGTGGTGTGGATCATTCTTTGCGAATTTTGGATGATCCACTGATTTTGGATTTGGTCATCTTGCTCAATCAAGTTCATAGATTTTGGCGGTCAGAGTTTAAAAAAAGAATCTGACATTTTTAAAGTTTGCAGGATGTTGTTTTGGTATTCACCACCCAGTTCCCTGGGCACCCAAGTTAGTGCTCTGAGATTGTTCGTCGGTTATCAAAACATAAACTGGGACGTATTGATTGAGGTATCAAAGCAAGTGTTCAAGTCATTGATTTTGTTGGGAACATTTCAAGCTGCTGGCTGATTTTACCACCCCAAGAAAGGTTTTTGTGTACATCACGTTTCCCTTTGACCAATTCAGGGAAGCATGCATGCAATTTAACGGAGGGAACCTTCCCGCAACTTGTATAGGCCATCCACAGGTGGATTCAGCCCTGGCTGAGGATGGACTCTGCCTGCGCTGCTCTGAAGTCGGGTGACCCACATGTTTCAGATGTTGACTGTACTGTACTGATCGTCATGGTGGCTGTAGAAATCAGAAGATGTTACCCTCTGGTAAACTAACATAACTATGGGAAATCACCATTTCTAATGGGAAAATACACTATAAATGGACATTTTCCATAGCTACGTTTAATTACCAGAGGGTATAAAATTTTACTTGTTTGCTGAGAGTTGAATGAGGTCACAGAAACTTTTGAAAGTTCTTGTCAGTTGGGTCTCCAAACAGTATGGTAAGAAACTACGGGAACCACCAAAAGATGGCCCATTCCTGTTGGTTGCCGATAATGTCACCGCCCTTTCCAACATGCGGCCCACTGTGAAAGATACACTTGGACTTAATGTACCCAATAATGAATGTACCCAATAATGACTGATGGCTTCAATTTTCCTTAATATGTTTTTACTTGTTTATATTTTACAAAATTAGCTTATTCATGTGAGTCCCCCTAACATTGAGTACTGCGGGATGTTTCATGGTCTTGTGTTTGCAACATTGCTGTAAATGATTAAGAGAATGATAAGCCCTTTTTCCCGAGAGAGTCTGAGCGAAGGGTTCTTCAAACAGTGAAGGTCTGTCATACATTTTCACATCTTCACATCTTCACATCCTCACATCTTCACATCTTCACATCTTCACATCTTTACATCTTCACATCTTCTCATCTTACACCTTCGCATCTTCACATCTTCACATCTTCTCATATCTTCACATCTTACATCTTCACATCTTCACATCTTCACATCTTCATATTCTCTTTCTATCTCTCTCTCTCTCTCTCTTCTTCTCTCTCTTTCTCTCTCTCTCTCTCTCTTCTCTCTCTCTCTCTCTCCCCTTTCACTCTCTCCTTCTTCTTCTTTCTCTCTTTAGGCCGCGGGCAGTGCCGACGAGCCGTCACGAAACGTCAACCTTCTCGCACGAAACGAGGTTCGATCGTCAAAAACTGAGGTAAAATTGCGATTTCAACTGAGCTGGATGAACCCTTCACGCACGAAACGAGGTTCGATCGTCAAAAACTAGGGTAAAATTGAGATTTCAAGGTGTCTGCTGCAACCCTTACGCACGAAACGAGGTTCGATCGTCAAAAACTGAAGTAAAATTGCGATTTCAACTGTCCTGGAGCAACCCTTCCCGCACGAAACGAGGTTCGATCGTCAAAAACTGAAGTAAAATTGCGATTTCAACTGTCCTGGAGCAACCCTTCCCGCACGAAACGAGGTTCGATCGTCAAAACCTAAACTGAAGTAAAATTGCGATTTCAAGGTGTCTGCTGCAACCCGAGGTTCGATCGTCAAAAACTAAACTGAGGTAAAATTGCGATTTCAGGGTGTCTGCTGCAACCCTTACGCACGAAACGAGGTTCGATCGTCAAAAACTGAGGTAAAATTGCGATTTCAACTGTGCTGGATGAACCCTTCACGCACGAAACGAGGTTCGATCGTTAANGGTTCGATCGTCAAAAACTGAGGTAAAATTGCGATTTCAACTGTGCTGGATGAACCCTTCACGCACGAAACGAGGTTCGATCGTTAAAAACTGAGGTAAAATTGCGATTTCAACTGTGCTGGATGAAACCTTCACGCACGAAACGAGGTTCGATCGTTCAAAACGAAGGTAAAATTGCGATTTCAAGGTGTGTAAAAGTGTCTGTGGGTAAACGGGCCTGTGTGTAAAAGGGTCTGTGTGTAAAAGGGTCTGTGTGTAAAAGCGTCTTTGTGTAAAAGGGTCTGTGTGTATAAGCGTCTGTGTGTAAGAGTGTCTGTATGTAAAAGCGTCTGTGTGTAAAAGGGTCTGTGTGTAAAAGCGTCTTTGTGTAAAAGGGTCTGTGTGTAAAAGGGTCTGCGTGTAAAAGAATCTTTGTGTAAAAGGGTCTGTGTGTAAAAGGGTCTGTGTGTAAAAGCGCCTGTGTGTAAAAGCGTCTGTGTGTAAAAGCGTCTGTGTGTAAAAGGGTCTGTGTGTAAAAGCGCCTGTGTGTAAAAGCGTCTGTGTGTAAAAGCGTCTGTGTGTAAAAGCGTCTGTGTGTAGAAGGGTCTGTGTGTAAAAGGGTCTGTGTGTAAAAGGGTCTGTGTGTAAAAGGGTCTGTGTGTAAAAGCGTCTGTGTGTAAAAACGTCTGTGTGTAAAAGCGTCTGTGTGTAAAAGCGTCTGTGTGTAAAAGTTTCTGTGTGTAAAAGGGTCTGTGTGTAAAATTGTTTGTGTGTAAAGGCGTTTGTGTGTAAAAGGGTTTGTGTGTAAAAGGGTCTGTGTGTAAAAGCGTCTGTGTAAAAAAGGTCTGTGTGTAAAAGCTTCTGTGTGTAAAAGCGTCTGTGTGTAAAAGTTTCTGTGTGTAAAAGGGTCTGTGTGTAAAATTGTTTGTGTGTAAAAGGGTCTGTGTGTAAAAGCGCCTGTGTGTAAAAGCGTCTGTGTGTAAAAGCGTCTGTGTGTAAAAGCGTCTGTGTGTAAATGCGTCTGTGTGTAAAAGCGTCTGTGTGTAAAAGGGTCTGTGTGTAAAAGGGTCTGTATGTAAAAGGGTCTGTGTGTAAAAGGGTCTGTGTGTAAAAACGTCTGTGTGTAAAAGCGTCTGTGTGTAAAAGCGTCTGCGTGTAAAAGCGTCTGTGTGTAAAAGCTTCTGTGTGTAAAAGGGTCTGCGTGTAAAAGTGTTTGTGTGTAAAAGCGCCTGTGTGTAAAATTGTTTGTGTGTAAAACAGCCTGTGTGTAAAAGGGTCTGTGTGTAAAAGCGTCTGTGTGTAACGGTGCCTCTGTGTAAAGGTGCCTGTGTGTAAAAGCGTCTCCGTGGAAAGGGTCTGCGTGTAAAAGATGGCAAAAGCTTCTGTGACGTCTTATTTCTCTCTGTCCATCTTCCCATCTTCACATCATCACCGCTTCACATCTTCACATATTCACATCTTCACCTCATCGCATCCTCACATCTTCAAATGCTCACATCTTCATCTCTTCACATCACACATCTTCACATTTTCTCATCTCCACATACCCCTCAATATCTTTTTATTTGTGCCTTATATATTGACATCTTCTTTCTTTGAGACATCTTCTTCTATTTCTCTCTCTATATTCTATGCCTATGCTATACGATTTTCACAATTACATATCTCACTATACTTCTCTTCGCTCTCGGGCCATCCGTCGTCTAGTGATCCCTTTTTGGGAGTCCCAATTTTTGTTCACTCTCGCTTCAGAACATCCCAAGGCCTGATGGTGTTGCCAGCGAGGAAAAGATCCCAAGTGACTCCTGACATGTGTTGTGCTGTTGCCCTTAGAGGGACCCCAGATATTGGTGGAGTCCCTTGATTTTCCAAGGTCTAGCCCGGAGTTGTTGCGGTTGTTCCACATTTCCAATTTTTATCATTATCATAATTATATATAATTCATATGAAGTAGTAAACCCCATAGTAAGGAAACCATACTGCACCCCATGCATCCTGAATGTGGTACTCAGACATGACTACTGGAATAGCCCATCAAACAATGAGATGATTTTAAAAAAAATGCACGGTTTTGCTTACACCTCAATTGAGCCACGTCCAAAACCCCCTTACTAATTTCTAATATAGAAGATGGCAACAAGGACGTCGCGTAAGCAAAACCCTGGTGTGCGTAAATCCACATAAGGATCAGGCTAAGCTATTCCTGCGCATCTCGTAAACTGCCGCGTAAGCATTCCCTTAGCGCCTTCAGGACACCTTTTGAACACAGCTCAAAAAAGGTGATTTCCAGCTACGGCTACCAGAGGGTAATATTTTGGCTTAGAACGCTGTTCTTGGATCAGCTGTTGCTCTGGTGAAATCTCTTACTGTAAATCCTATCCAGTGATACATGGCTTCACCGCGTTTCCGTGCCAGATAACGTGGCCAGCCGTGCGGCCGCTGCAGTGGAGTATGCAGAATCCCACGTGTCTGTAACTGGGCACCTGATTGGTGGAGTTTAATGAGATGTTCGAAAGTGCTCAGACCACTTTACCCTTGTGCTATTGTGGGATTGAAGCTGAAAGTTGTAAAAGACATTGCAATGGCTGCGCGAACAGAGGGGCTACAGAAGCTACAGAAGGAGTAACTCAGAGAAGTAGCTGAGATAAAAGGAGAAAAAAATACCTGAGAGAAGAGGTGCATTAGAGATGATGTAGATGATGTAGGTGATGTAGGCGATGTAAACGTCGTTGATGATGCAGATGATGTAGATGGTGTAGATGTAGGTTATGTAGGTGATGTAGATGTTGTAGATGATGTAGATGATGTGGATGATGTAGATGATGCAGGTGATGTAGGTGATGCAGGTGATGTAGATGTTGTAGATGATGCATACATAGATGAAGTGAAAGCAAGAGATGGTGACGGTTGAAATTGGCAGTAGTTCTTCAGGAAAGAACCCTTAGCAGGAACTTCCGTGAAAAATAGGGTGGAACAAAACAAATCAAACCGCCAGCCAGCCATGCAATGACATGCAACAACCCTGTGAATTCCATCCTTCAAAATGTTCAAAACGATTGGCCCCACCGCAACAAGGCAAGTGCATGTTCCCATGTTTTTTTATCTTTGGGGTCAATGCCCTCTTTCTTATTGTAACCGGTTGGACAATAACGATCCTTGTGCAACAACAAAACAAATTGTTGCAAAAATGACGTCACAACCCTTTCCCTCCCCCCTCTGGGGTAGTTTTAGGAGAATTTGGTAGCCACAAGCTCACACACATATATAAATATATTTTTTCTCAAAAAGTATTCACTCTATCACCAAAATTATCCTCAAAATCTTCATCTGTTTGGCTAGCTTTATTCTGCATTATTTACGTGGATCGTCCTAATAAACATCACGAACAAATCAGGCATCCGCCAGCCAGCCAGCCCAGCCAGCCCAGCCAGCCGCACAGCCAGCTGGCCCAGTCACACTTTTGGAGGTTCTGGTAAGGAGACGCTTCCCAGAGTTTCCCTTCTGGAGGCTCTCAAAATGGTCGATTTTTAGCCAATTTGTCAAAAAATCCAAAAAACACAGAAAACATTTTGTTACATTTGTTTACTTTTTTTTTTTTACATTTTTCATTTTTTTCTTCATTTTGTTTACTGTACTTTAAAAAAAAAAAAAAAAAAATCATTTTTTCTTACATTTGTTTTACATTTTCTTAATTTTTTTTGTTCACACTCCAAAAAGTATTTTCATTTTTTTCACCCGTCTTTCAAATCCAAGATCCAAGACATAGTTTCATTTTTTTTCACCGGTGCAATCCCGGTCGTCACTTTGAAAATGCGTTTCGGCTTTGCTGGAGCTGTGATGCAATGATGCAGGATCCACATGAAGGCCTCAGCAAAATTGGTGATGATTTTGGTGATGTTTTCGGTGATAATGAAAATGATATTATATAGTGGGACATATTCTTAGAACATAAAGTGTTTTCCAAATGCAACGGACAGGTTACTTAGAACATCACCAAACCACGTACTTAGAACATCACAAAATCAAGATGGGATGTTCTAAGTACATACTTAGAATATCAAATCAAGAAACCACATACTTAGAACATAATCACTTAGAACATAATCAAGAAATACAGTTTGATGTTCTAAGTATCCCTTCGCTAGAGGAAAAACGAATCCAAAATTTCAAATGATCAGATGGAAATGTTTTTCCAACCGCTTCGACTAGTTGAGAAACACCCAAGGCAATTGTTCCAAAGTTGAGATTTTGGAGGGGGAATGCTTTTGAAACTGGAATCATTGTTGAAAATATGGCTATGGCTCGAAATAGGGTACCAAAATGGTCATTTTCAATGGTAAATTAATATAAACCAACCAATTATAGGGTTCATAATTTGGAA